>PISX010019885.1:0-37088 GCA_004024625.1 Mellivora capensis
GCCGCCCAGCGACCCCGGGTCTGCGCCGGGCCCCGCCGCCGGGGAGTGCGGGGCCGCCTGTAAGGAGCGCTGCCAATGAACCCTATCCGCCTGGGACCTGCCACCCGTGACCTCGCAGAAGCTGAGGCCGGGACCCCTGGGTCTGAGGGAGGAGGAGATGGGGGCGCTGGGGGCCAGGACTCTGAGGTCTGAGGGAGGAGGGTTCGGGGGCTGGAGAAGGTGTAACTGGGGCAAGAACTCTAGGATCTGAGGGAGGAGGGGCTGGAGACCAGAAGGAGAGAACTCAACAACTTTCCTTTCCGGAGCCAATAGGAAGTATGGGGCTGCTTGCCTAGGACTCTGCCCGGTTCTGGGCATGCTCGGGAGAGGCCTAACCCTTCTTCAGAACCTACTATGTGTCATGTTTGCCGGTATCGGGATAAGCAAAACCGCTTCTCGCCATGGGCTCTCTCATTCACGGAAATCGGGATGCTTCTCTGAGCGCTCTACACACTGCGGGCGCTGCCCGGTCTGATTCCATCCACACCACAGTCTGGTCGGCTGCAGCCTGGGGCTGGGTGACTGGCCTGAGGTCGCTGCGTTGGAGTTTCCCCTCCACACCAGGCGGTCGGTGGGTGTTTAGATTTTGCCTGTGGTTCAGCACTACGCTAAAGAAATATAATGTGAGTCAAATGTGTAACTTTAAGTTTTCTAAGATCCATATTTTTTAAAGGACAGGGGAACAGGTGAGCTTTTAATAATAAATTTTGCTTGACCAAAATAAATATATTTGACCGAAATATTCCAGATATTACAGCTTTATCATGTTATTTTAAAACTGTGATATCTTACAGTATTTTTTTTTTTGTACTAAGCCTTTGAAATACAGTATGTGTGTTATACTTAAGCCCGTCTCCATTCCGATTCAACCACTGTTCAGACCTCACTTGGGACCTGAAGGGCCCCACATGGGAACTGGGAAGATGCTATCCTAGGCGTTGGCCACAAGAGGTCACTGTACCCACACCTGTGTATCAGGTTGTTGGCATTGTTGGCAAAGGTCTCTCTCCGCTGTCCAGGCGGGAGTTCTGCTCTCTGCCGACACCGACTCCCTGGTCTCCCTGATCTGAACCAGGGGCCAGGCGCGAGAGGTACAATCTGGCAGAAATATTAAGGCCCCACTGGAAACCTTGCTTGACCTCAAGACCTGTGTGTTCATGCATTTCTTCACTCCGGAAATATTTACTGAGCACTTCAGCCATGACTGCAGTGAACAATCACCTGCCTTCAAATGGGAGAGGCCAAAACGAGGAGAAAAATAAGTTGAATACACAGTATGTCAGATGGTAATAAATCAGGGGATGGAAACAGGCCAACCTTTAAGTAGGTGTAGTGTAAGCCCTGACGGTTGGGTTTTCTGTTTTTTGTAACGTAAGTGCCTGACTTAAGCTTTGCTTGCCAAGGCATCCACTTCGAAGATGGCTATCTCAGCAAACAGACTGCCAGCCACACGACTACATAAAAAGCCAGGCCGCCTTCCCCGTCCCCCAGGCTCCTTTGTTTTAGATATCTTAGTTGATTCCTGTAAATCAAAATCACCCTGCAGCTTGTTTTTACTGATTACCCACGCTTTAAATTCCCCACTCATGTTTTAAATTCATGAAGAGTAAGCCTGTGAAACCCTAGGTAACCCCCCAAACCCCAATAAAAGCAGAACCCCAGAGGCTCGCGCACCCACCCTCCATTGTGACCTCGCTGTATGGCCTCCAATTTAAAAAAAAAAACAAAAAACTTTTTCTTTTTTTCAAGTTTCCTGATGGTTACTGTTGAGGGCATCTTGCGAACATGAGAACCGCAAGAGCTGGTCCAGACACAGCATCGGTTATTGATAGGCTGACAGGCACAAAGCTGTGGGGTGGTTAGGAAGGCCTTGAGGAGAAGGTGACAACCGAGCAAAGACCTATCCAAGGTGAGGCAGCGAGCTCTGCAGATTTGTGAGAAGATCGTTGCCCGCTGAGGAATGGGAGAGTGGTGGAGGGGGGAATGGAGGAGAGAGCTAAAAGGGACCAGATGGTGTAGGCTCAGCTTCGGTTTTGAGACAGAAGCCATAGAGTTTTGAGCAGAGGAGTGATAATGATCATCCCTTTATTCACGCAGCAAACATTTTGCAGGTGCCTCCCAGGAGCCAGGCCCTGCACGGAGCAGTGGGGAAACAGCTGAGTCAGCCTCAGTCCCTGCCCCCCCATCTGGTGGGGAAGGCAGGCATGGACACAGAGGGATACATGCCACAGTGGGGAGTTAGCAAGGACACAGGGGAGCCCAGAGGTGGGGTGCCCAGCTCAGCATGGGGCATCATAGAATGCCTTCTGAAGGACATAGTGTTTCAACCGGGCCCCAGAAGGTGAGTAAGAATGAGCACAAGGTGGGGCGCCTGGATGGCTCAGTGGGTTAAGTGTCTGCCTTTGACTCAGGTCATGATCCCGGAGTCCCAGGATCAACTCAGGTCATGAGTCCTGGGATGGAGCCCCTCACTGGGCTCCCTGCTCAGCAGGGAGTCTGCTTCTCCCTCTGCCCCTCCCTCTGCTCTTTCTCTTTCTTACTCTCTCAAATAAATAAAATCTTAAGGGAAAAAAAATGAGCACCAGAAAGCAATGGGAGGGAGACAAGGCTGAGAGAACAGCAGGTACAGAGGTCTGCAGGTAAGGAAGCACCTAGAACCTGTGTGGAATGGCTGCTCGCAGGGTGAGATGGCTAGAGGAGAGCTAGCCCAGGAGGCTGGGCCCCTGAGAAGAGTGAAAAGCTGCTGCACACTGAGGGCTGTCTGCTGGGGGTAACACCGGCCCTAGGAAGGGTTCAGAGCAGACAGGACTAGCCCTGAGTACCAGAAAGCTCCTTCTGGGGCCATGTCCAGGAACACTGCAGGGAGAAGCCAAAACAGCAGCAGTAAGGGAGTGGGATGGTGGGAATGGATATGAGGGCTATTGAGGAAGCACTCACCAAGGGCTGGAAATCCTACTATACTCTAGGCTGTGTTTGGTAAGCATAAGAGCTCCCACATGAACCCCAGTACAAGAGAAGTCCGTCCTAAACAGACTGAACAGAAATAAAGATGTTTGCCACTCAGACAGATGGCCAGAGTGAACACGGGACAGTCTTTTGCTGAGGGAGAAAGCCCTAGTAAGCATGGAGGGCGGAGTAGGGATGTTGCTGAGACGGGAGCCCTCGTCATCGCGGAGGGGGACTTTTGCTGTGGTCTTCGGCCTGGCAAACTGCAGCCCCCACATAAACACAAGGGATCCTTCAGTCTTGTTGCATATGGCTGTGGATCTGGTGAAAGGATCAAGGCTGATGATGCAGAAACCTCATCCCCCAGAGTTGGAAGCTTTCTTTCCCTTAGGGATTCGAAGCCCAGTCTCAGAAAGATGGGCTTTCCCATCTTCCCCCTGTGTGTGCTCTCCCAAGCCTGGGTAATTGGAGTCTAGCGTCAGGTCTGAAGAGGTAGAAGCAATGAGTACAGAGATTCTGGAAGGAAGCAGATATCTGGAGGGAGTCAGGAATTCTGGGGCAAATGGATTTTTTGGTAGAAGCAGAGATCCTGGAGAAGAGGAGGCTTTGAGATAATCTCACTCCTTGGGCCTGTTTATAGAGCACCTCACCGCATGTCTGGGAGCAGACTCCTCTCAGGGGATTCAGCAGTGAACCTGCAAGACAAGGTTCCAACCCTCATGAAGCCTCAGTTCACATGAGAGAGATGTTACTTCTTTCCACAAATGTTTACTATGCACCCGCTATGTGCCAGGGCACAGATCAGATAAGGAAGTCAAAACCCCCTGCCCTGTCAGAGATGACACACAAGTTATGGGAGATAGAATCCAAAAGAAAGCAAGTAAATAAGATGTGAGGGACATCTGATGGTAGTAAATGCCATAGAGAGAGAGAAAAAAAGACAATAAACAAGGAAGCAAACACATAAAGCAATTGTAGATTGAAATAAAGCATGGAAAGGAAACCAAGAAGGGGCTGAGATAGAAACTAGAGGGGAATGTCTGCTCCAGACAAGGTGATCATAGGCACAGTGGCAGGAAGGGTGTCCCAGGCAAAGGAAACAGCAAAGACAAAGATCCTATATTGGGAAGACGACTACCATGCTGAGAAAATCAAAGTCCAGGGGAGCTGAGGCATGGTGCATGGTGGAGTGATGAACTTGGAAGGGAGGACATAAGCCAGACTGAATGCCCTGGAGGCATTTGGATTTTTTTCCATTTGCAGTGGGGAATCATAGATGGGTTTTAAGCACGTTGTAACATGATGCTGTTTTATACTTTAGGAACACATTGGCTGCTTGGACTTGGACTTGGTGTGGGGTGTGGGGAGGTGGGAACAGGGGTCAAATGTGGAAGCAGTGAGACTAGTTAGGCTGCTGCACTTGTCCGGGTGAGAGATAAATGTGGCTTGGTAAGACAGGAGGGAAGTGGGTGGATTCCACGACTATTTTGGCGCTAATGTGACAGGAATTGCCAAAGTGGGAGGTGGGAGTGAGGGAGGGAGGGATCAAGGACCACTCCCAGCTTTCGACCTGAGCAGCAGGGAAAAGCATGGTGTCATTTACCAACAAGGGGAAGACCAGGGGGATGGCAGGGGTGGACCCATCTTCTCCCACTTTTTAAACAGAAATAAGCGGGAGATAATAAAGATGGAGGGAGGTGGGGCAGAAATGTTTGCTGCCTGTTGACCTGGCATCAAGGGTGCCCGGGTGTGCATACAGAGGCTGCCTGGCACGTAGCAGATACGGGTGCTGAGTCAGAGACTTCGAGAGATTACCCAGAAAGTCTGCGTAATCAGAGAGACAGGTGAGATCAGCAGCAGAGGGGCATGGAGTCAGACAGGCTGAGGTTTGAATCCCAGCTGCACCCCCTGATCACCATGCAAAGTTGGGCAACTAACCTCGTTTCTCTGGGTTTTCTCCATCTATAGAATGGGAGCGATTATGTGTGCACCACACAAGGCCAATGGGGGGATGAAGAGAGACGTGGCACATGGAGGTACTAGAAAAATTGCCAACCAAGAGCTGGTCAGGGGCCCAACAAGGCAGAGGTGAGGGTCTGTGTGCTCATGCCACAAACATTCATTGCATGCTGGGCTGTCCCAGGGGCTGGGGATCCAGCAGAGGACTTCCTGCCCTCAATGGCACACAACCAGATTTGAAGGCAGAGCAGCATGGCATTTAACAGTTGGATGACCCAGGTCCCAATCCTGGCTATGCCACTTGCACAAGTGACTTTTTTCTGAGATCCCGCTTCCTCCCCTGTAACATGGTGCTAGGAAGAATGTCCAAGCCTCATAAAGCTGCTGTGGGGATTAAACATGATGATGTTTATGTGGTCTTTGGCAACCTGCCTGATGTTTATTTTAAGTGAAGACGGAGACGGGCATTCCCTGACAACAAGGTCAGGAGTGTTGAAGAGAGAGGACCCCCTGGTTTTGCAGACACACCCCCCTCCGCGGCCTCAATGTGGTCTGGGACAACTTCCCCTGTCACCCATTCCCACGGCAGCACCTTGGCCCCTATCTCCATCCAGAAAGGCTCCACCTCTGAAGCCACAAAACCCACATCCCACTCCCTGACCACAGCCTCCCGTGCTCCCAGAGCTGTGGGTGGCTCTGCCGTACCTGTTCTTCTGGCTCAAAGGCACCCTGACCCCCTCATGCAGCTTTTGCCAAGCCCCTCGGTCTGCACCCCACAATCCACCCCTTCCCCCAACCTAAAGTCCTCAGCTCCCCCGTCTTAGCACCCCTCCCACCATCACTCAGTCCTACATGTGCCTCTTTGCTGGAGAAAAACAAAACAAAATCGTCCAACTGCTCAAATGATGCCCCTTTAAATTCCTGACCGCCATCTTCACTGGGGCACCTTCTCCGCCACCCTCACCACCCCAACCCGACCCGACCAGGTGCCCCTTGAGGTGAGCTGGCATCGATCTTCCCAGAGGAAACAGAAGCCAACCCAAGGGCCCTCCCTCCTCTTCCTGCCACAGGACCCACACCCCACCCGAAACCTCACCCGCCCTTTCCTCCTTCCTTCCTGGAACAATGGAAGAGGCGTCTTTCCTCCTGTCTGGAGCTAATCCCACCACTCTGGCAGTTGCACCATCCGCCCCTTTGTTCTTGGGCATCTCATTCCCTGTGGTTTTTAAGAGCTCTCCGCCTGGGTTCAAATCATAGGATCATGGGGCCACCACTCAGCGTTGTGTAAACTTGGGCGGGCAACTTCTCTTCCTCATCTGTACATTGAAGATAATAAGAGCGTCTTTCTCACGAAACCATGGGAAGGGTTTGGTGAGTTAATTTATGAAAAATGTGCTAAAACCATGTTGGACACCCAAATCCGTGTATAAATGGAATTGACCCTCAAATCACCTTGGAAGACAATAGAAGATTCTGGTAGTGGAGCGGAGATTCCTATAGTCCTGGAGTTTGTATACTTCCTCTTGCACTGACCAGCTGGCTGACCCTGGACCACCCACCTCCCCCCAGCCACAGTTTCTCCATCTGTAAAATGGGGACAAGATAGTATCCCATAGGGTCCACAATTTCCATGACTCACTTTGCTCCAGCCATGCTGGCCTCTTCACTGGTCCTCAGACACACCACAGGGCCTTTGCACTGTTGCTCCTTCTGTCTGGAATAGTCTTCCCCCGGAGATTCCCAACTACTTTTCATCTTTGCCCGAAGGTCACCTCAGTTGGGCCTTCCTTGACCCTACTCCACTCCCTACTTCCTTACTATTTTTCATAGCACTGATAAATTGAAATATTATGTGTTGTACTTATTTAACTTTCTCTTGGTTGCCCCCACTTCTAGGATGTAAGCTTCAGCAGGGCAGGGATTTCTGTCTGGTTCATGGTTATATCCTCAAGGCTCAGAACTGTGACTCCTGCACAGTGGGTACTCTGTGTTGTTGAATGGAAGGAAGGAGAGTGAAGGAAGGCAGGAGGGAGAGGGAGATAGGGAGGGAGGAAGAAGGAAAGAAGTGAACCCCCACGAGAACATCCTTGGTAGAACAAAATGTGCAATGAAAGATGATTCCATCTTAGAAAGGAAGGAAATTCTGACACACGCTACAACATGAACTTTGAGGACGTTGTGCTCAGGGAAATAAACCAGTCACAAAGTGATTCCACTTCTGTGAGGGAACGCCAGTGGTCACATCCACGGAGGCGGAAAGCAGATGGGGGGGGGGGGGCAGGGCTAGGTGAGGGGATGGGGAGGAAGTGCTGAACAGGGACAGAGCTCTAGCTGGGGAAGACAAAAGCCTTTCGGAGATGGATGGCGGCCTCAGGCCACTGAACTGTCCACTTAGAAATGATTTAAATGGTGAACTTTATGTACTGTATATTTTATCACAATAAAAAAGGAAATCAAATTTTTAATTTTTTTTTATTTCTTTTAAAAATGTATTTATTTGAGAGAGAGAGAGCAGGGGGAGGCGCAGAGGGAGAGGGAGAGGGAGAGACAGAATCCTCAAGCAGACTCCCTGCTGGGCACAGAGACGGGTTGTGGGGCTCATCCCAGGACCCCGAGATCATGACCTGAGCTGAAATCAAGAGCCAGCTGCTTAACTGACTGAACCACCCAGGCAGCCCTCAATTTTTTTTTTATTTTTAAAGATTTTATTTTTAATTAATCTCTACAACCAACATGGGGCTCAAAACTCACTACCCAGAGATCAAGAGTCGCATACTCCACCAACTGAGCTAGTCAGGCATCCCGCAAATCAATTTTTTAAAAGCTTTGAGCATTAAAGGACAAAAACAAAAGAACATAGCACAGCGCTTGCTGTGCCAAGCCCTCAGTAAATGGGAGCTATTTATGTCCTTCCCCCTCCTCACCAACCTGGGATGGTCACACACCTCTTGCCCCTGCCCCATCTAAGGGCTGTCTTCGCTCACCACCTCCTCCCCCACCCCGCTAACCCCCTTCCAGTCCCACCAGCCATGAAAACCTTCTAGTCTCCCCGCTGCCCAGCTGGGTCCCACCCCCATGTTTCTTCCTTCCTGGAAAATTATCTCAACTTTTCCAAAACCACCCTTTCCTGGCCTTCTTTCTAGCTCTCCCCTTTCTCCTTCTCAGCACCCTGCCCCCTAAAACGGGGTCTTCCTTAGGGTCCTGGGCAGATGTCCCTGGTCCTCTTGCTAGATATAGTCTCCCTACGTGGGCTGCAAGCACTCTGGCTTCCATGCCACTTGAGCTAATAATGCCCCACTGCTGTCTCTAACCAAACAGCCCTCCTAAGCTCCAGAGATATGTTTCCACTGAGGATCCTAAGGGCTCTTCTCTCCCCTGCTCAGAATCACCCTTGAGCTTCTGCTTCTCCTGGCCACTTTTCCCTCCAGCCCTCAGCTCTGTCACCATCCTCCTGCCTGGAGGTCTCTACTCAAGCCCTTCCCCTCTCCCCCTGCCCCCCACCACCGCCCTATACTCCCTCCATCCCCCTGGCGAACTCCTACTCATCCACCGCAGGACCCAGGTGAAACAGCCCACCTTTCGGGAACACTTCCCCACTCCTGGGGTTCCATCAGGCCTTTCCACATTCCTTGTCAGGGGCACATCACCCTGGACCAAGTTTCTTATTGCCCCATTGGCCTTTCCCACCAGACCATGAGCTCCTTGAAGGCAAGGACTTTGGCCACCTGTTTGTTCATTCGTTCATTCACTCACTGAATATCTTTTGCACACCCATGTCAGGGCCAACAACACTGCTAAGGTGGTGGGTGGAGTGGTGAGCAGGCGGCCCATGTTTTGGATTCTGGCAGGAGGGTGCGGAGTAACCCAGTGGAGCGTGCAAGGATGGGGGCTGGGCTGGGGAGCGAGAAGGAGGAGAGCGTACTTGGGGTGCATGGCCAGCCTTTCGCTAGGGCTCCCTTGGGTTCACTGAAGGCTTCTGCTTAAGCAGAGCCTTCTTTTTATTTTACTTAATTTTTTTTAAAGATTTTATTTATTATTTGAGAGAGAGAGAGAGAGATCATGAACAGGCAGAGGGGCAGAAGAGGAGGGAGAACAGACCACACTGAGAATGGAGCCCAACCTAGGGCTCCATCCCAGGACCCCCAGGATCATGACCTGAGCCAAAGACAGATGCCCAGCCGACTGAGCCACTCAGGTGCCCCTCAGAGCCTTCTTTTTAGATGGAGGGAGACCTCATGCTTACCAGAGCCTTTCAGCTAAGGAGAGGATCCCCCTGAATCCATCAAATCAAGGTTTATGCTCAGATGGAGGGGGTGGGCTCACCTTTACCCGGAAATTCTGTTTTGTTGCTGTTTATTTTGAAATAAATTATGGAGAGAAAAATAAAAGGAAATACTTACGGACTGTAAGAAGTTGTTCAAGTGGTAGAGTTCCATGGACTCCTTCCCTCAGCTTCCCCCGGTGGCGATGTTGTCTAGATAAATTCCTGCAGTCTGTATCAGTCCCAGGAAATCCCTGAGGGCCAGTAGCCAGATTCTAAGGTCTAGTTCCATGTCTCTGTGCATAAGTTTGCCTGTGTGCATGTGTGCACAGGTGTTTCTTTTTTTTTTTTTTTAGGATTTTTATTTATTTATTTGACGGAGAGAGAGCACAAGCAGGGCGAGCGGCAGGCAGAGGGAGAGGGAGAAGCAGGCTCCCTGCGGTCCTGGGGTCATGATCTGAGCCCTGAGCCGAAGGCAGCTTAACCAAGCCACCCAGGTGCCCCTGCATGGTATTTCCATGGAAGGTTATGTCATGCGTACATCCGTGTCACCATGAGGGTCCCCAGGTGCAGAGCAGCCCCCTCCCAGGCCCCCTGTGCCCTGGGCGGGGGCGGGGAGGTCTTTCCTTCTGTTCAGCATCCCACCCTTCTGGTTTGCCAGAGCCAGAGCTGACACCTTCAGCCCCTCAAAACCAGATCACAGGAAACAGACGTGCACACAGGGAGGTGGGCGTGTGGGTTCAAATGCCCGGAGTCCCCAGGGACAGAGACAGGGGCTAAGAAGTAGACCAGGCAGAGAGGGAGGAAAGTGGTTTGGGAGCCAGTCTGGGTGGGGGCTGGGGGGGCGGGGCTGGGGTGTCAGGAGAGGGAGAGTGCAGAGGTTGCCTCCTGAGTCACCATGCCCTGCTCAGGCCCAGGGACAAACTGCAGTCATTAAGGAATTTAAGAGGCTGGGGAGGTGCTGAGGGGAGTGGGCCTTGCCCCAAGTTAGGAGGGGTCCCTCGAACCCAGAGCCCCTCCTTGGCCACCTGGAGCCCCTTCCCACCTCACCACTGTCTCTCTCCCTCTCTCTGGTCTCTGGGTCTCCATCTCTGTCTCTGTCCCCCAATCTGCCCCGGCCCCTCTGCAGAGCCTCCGCTGGAGGATCCCAGTTCTGTACTGAACCCCCTCCTCCCTGCTGGGGCCCCTGCTCCCCAAACTCCCAAGACTGTGAGAACCACAAAAGCCTAGGGGAACAAGCAGTCCCAGGTGCCTCCCTCCTGTCCTGTCTCCTGCCAGTTCCCAGCCCCACCCCTCACTCCCTCCTCATGGCAACTGTCACCTTCCATGTTTGCCTGTCTCCTCTGTCTGTGTCCCCATCACCTGTTACCTTTCACTCCCTCTGTCTCCCCTTCCTCTGCCTTGTCCTTCATCTTCCTCCTCCTCCTCTCCAGTGTATCAGGACTTGTCTGCACCAGCCCTGTCCTCCTCCCCACAACCTGTGCCTCCCGCCCTCCACCCCCCAGCCTCTTCCCTCTGTTCCCCCCACCACCCTCTGCTTTCCCACTCTGCCCTCTCCATGAATCTCTGTTTCTGGGCTTCCCCTGTTCCCTTGTCTTTCCCCACATCTGCCTCCTCTGTCTCTGTGTCCACATTCACCTTCCTTCCCCTTCCCCATCTTTCCCTAGTCTCTCTCCCTCTGACTCTTCTCTCTCTGGCCTGTGTTTCTCTGACCCTATCTCTGGGTCATATGTGACTTCTCTTTCATTTCCCAGACTTCTCTGTGTCTCTGTCCTCCACCCCTCCCAGCATCTTCCCCTGAGACCCCCATCTTGTCCACCTTGCCCTGGGGTGCCCCCTCCCTAGGTTCCTCCCAGATTAAACACCATCACTGGGCGGGTTCTCATTAATGTTGTGGCTGCTTCTCTGGCCAGAGAGGGGAGGGAGGAGATAGGACAGGGAGCCCTGGAATAGGAACCGGGCTATAAAAAAAATGTCAGGAGAAGAGCAGGAGGCAGGGCCAGTTGCCCAGACCAGGATAAAAGGCCTCCACGGAGTGACAGGGAGGCAAGACACAACCGCCACGTCCTCCACACACAGAGGTACATCCATGTCTCCAAAGGTCTTGGTGTCTGTGTAAGGTCCTCTCTGTCCCTCAAACTCTGTGTTTCTTGCAGCCTGCTTCTCTCTCACTTTCTCTCTGCATCTGCCAGAACCCAACCCCCAGCCCCTAGAATGTTCTTCCTGCTGACAGCATTCCAGACCATGGCTCTAGGTAAGACAGCAGTGGAGTCTGAGGTAAGGACAGTCCCCTGGAGATGCTGAGAAGAGATGGGGAGGGTGCCCAGGGACCCAGTGTGCTCAGGGGTGACCTGGTGAGAACGTAGGGGTGTGGTTTGGGGGGTCTTGGCTGAAGAGCCCTTAGGAGGGGGCCTGGGTTCTGAGTTGTGGAGATATCAGGAGATATGAGGGTACTGGAGTTGAAGGAGATGGGAAGGAATAAATGAGGACTCGTGGAGAACTGTCCAGTCTTGTCTGGGTTTTACTTAAAAGGAGGCTGCAATAAATAAATACATAAATAAATATAAAAGGAGGTTGCAAAACTAACAGAAAGATGGCATGTTGTTGGCGGTGATGGGGGTAAGGGTGATGGTAGGGGGTTGGAGGGTGGGCTCACAGGGAGGGGTGAGGATCGGCAGATGGAGTGGGTGTGGGGCAAGACAGTGGGAAGACAGTGGGTCCTGTGGGGGCCATATGAGTGTGAAGGCTGGAAAAAGGACAAGGAGCTCCTTGAATGTGTTCAAGAAAGATTATTGGGGGGAATTGTGACATGTTACGAGAAGTGATGATGTAAACTACTTATGGGAGAATAAAATCAAAGGTAGTAGATATGTCAGAGCCCTGAATGAGGTGGCCGTGGGATCAAGTGCTGTACCATGGAGGTGAGGGGGGGGATTGTCAGAAAACTCCCCGATAACAGCCAACATTTGCAGATCTCATACTGCGTGGGCAGAGAGAGATGGGTGGTTTAGGGGGTAGGTTATAAAAAGGGATTTGTGGGCCCCAGACGTTCTAGAGAGTTGGGAGATGAAGAGCAATTGTTCATCTGCTTTCCCCACCCCACCCCTGCCTGTTCCTAGCCATGGCACAGAGCCAAAGGGATGAGAACAAGATAATTGGTGGTTACACATGCGTCCAGAACTCCCAGCCATGGCAGGCAGCCCTACTGGCAGGTCCCTTTCGTCGTTTCCTCTGTGGAGGGGCCCTGCTGTCAGGCGAGTGGGCCATCACTGCTGCTCACTGTGCACGCCCGTGAGTAATCCCCTCCCCTACTCTTGTGCCAAGTGAATTCCAGAGTCTAGAGCCCCAGAGCTCAGCTAAGAAACCTGAGCATTGTGTTGCACATAATGTAGTAGTTGGGGCCTGGTTTGGGGTCTGGATAAGAGCCTGGAATTACCAACACAGCTCAGAATATGGAATCCAGCCATAAATCTTGAACTCGGTTTAGATTCTTTTTTTTTTTTTAAGATTTTATTTGTTTATTTATTTAGGGAGAGAGAAAGAGTGAGCAGGGGGAAAGGCAGAGGGAGAGACAGAATCTCCAGCAGACTCCAAACTGAGAGCAGGGCTGAAGGCAGAGCTCAGTCCCACCACCACCCTGAGGTCACAATCTCAGCCAAGCCACGAGTCTGACACTCAACTGAATGAGACACCCAGGTGCCCCTCGGTTAGATTCTGAAAGCAGATTGACAGTTTAGAACCCATAGGCCAGTGTAGAGTCCCACACAAAAAGTAGAACCTAATATAATCTGGACATCTATCTAGAGGCCAAGCTCTACATAGAGACTAAGATTAGGAGCCCATTCCAGATTGGTGGTTCAGTTTAGGGCACAGTCTACATTCAGTAACTCAGGACACCTCTCAGAACTTAGAATTCAAAGTCTAGTCCACACCTGCAATCCAGCCATAAATCCAGAACCCCTTTTACAGCTAGAACATATAGCTCAGAATGCAGAACAGACAGACTCAGAACCTATTCTAGAGGCAATGTGTAATTCAAAATCTAGTCTACAGCTTCTTTTTTAGCAGGTGGAACCCAAACTTCAACCTAGTGTCCAACTGCAGACCATAATCTGAGGCTCCATACAGGACTCAGAGCCCCTCCAAGAGTCTAGACCTAAACATAGAACCCAGATCCAAGAAAAGAGCTCACCCAGTGCCTATAAACCAGATCTAATGCCATAAACTAAAGTTTGATGTAGAACCCAGAGCCCAAAACCTAGTGCAGAGTCTAGAATGCAAAGCTCAGAATGCAAGGCAACATCTAGAAACTTGGATCCGAAGTTTCTGGAGCTCCATCTAGAAACCAGAGCTCAACCTGAAGTCAAGGGCTCGGACCAGAGTCTAGAAGCAAGAGCCCAGACCATAACTGTAATTCCATTTGAAACAAAGCCTAGCCAAGAATCAAGAATTCAGACTGATGTTTAGGACCCTAAGCTCAAAGACAGAGCTCAAGCCATTGTCTAAAACCCAGGCCATAAAACAAAACTTAAGCAGGAACCCAGAACTCAACCTAGCAACTTAGAAACTGAAGCTTGTATCCATGTCCAGAATCCATTGCTCAGTCTAGAATTGAGACTACCCTAAGACTAAGAGCTCAAATCAACATTCTAGAACCCAGACTCAAACCATAATGCAGAGCTCAAAATAGAACCCACAGCCTATCCTAACACCAGAAGCTCACACCCATATCTAGAAAGTATGCCATGATCCATAAGCAATCTAGAAAGCCCAGATCCTAGCTTAGACTCAAACGTTCAAAATATCTAGAAGCCGGGGGCCAGGCTGGGACCAGGATGGAGCCTCCCTGGAGCCTAGTCCAGGATATCCATCCTGATTTAGAGCCTAGAGCCATAGCCCAGACTCTCACTTGGAATTCAGAGCCTAGAACCCAACACTGAGCCAAGAACTCACAATTATCACCTTATACCCAAGCCAGAAAGCAGAGCATAGCTCAAAAGAGGAAGGGGTGGATGGTAGGATTGGCCAGAGAGAGAATGCCCAGGTTGTGGGAAAGAAGAGCACAGGAGTCCATCAAATGCTCCATAAGCAGTTCAGACTTGTGGAAAATTCATCACCAGGGAAGAGAATGGGGCCAGAGGGTGGGGAGGGGTCTCCAGGTCAGATCCTGAGCAGTGCAACTTTTGGGGTTTATGGGCCAGGATCCTTCACGTAGCCCTGGGCAAGCATAACCTGAAGAACTGGGAGGCTACCCAGCAGATTCTACGTGTGGTTCGTCAGGTGCCACACCCCCAATACAACTCCCGGACTCACAATAATGACCTGATGCTGCTACAGCTGGAGCGGCCCGTTCGGCTGGGGAGGGTGGTGAGGCCCATCACCATAGCCAGCTCCTGCACGAGCCCAGGAACCCCCTGCCATGTGTCAGGCTGGGGCACCACATCTAGCCCCATTGGTGAGTACTCCCACATCCTGGGAAGGAAGGGCTGGGGGGCCTGGACTCCTTGGTCTGAGGGAGGAGGAGGTCAGTCCCCAGACTCCTGGTCCTGCTGGAAGGTAAAACCCTCACTTGTAACTCTTCTGTGCCCCCCCAGTCAGTTACCCCAACTCCCTGCAGTGTGTGAACATCAACATCTCCTCGGATCAGGAGTGTCGGCGGGCTTATTCCCAAGCCATCACTGCTGGCATGGTCTGTGCAGGTGTCCCCCAAGGTGGAAAGGACTCCTGTCAGGTGAGGCCCAGGAGGAGAGCTGGGGGAGTGGGATTGTTTGGGGCTGGGACTTGGGTTTCGAAGGGATCTCAGGAGCAGGAAAATCAGCGGAGGCCTCCCATAGACTGAGAGAGACTGTAACAGCTGGGCTGCCTCCTAGTTGTACACCCTTGGATAACAGACCTAATCTCTCTGTGCCTGAGGTTACTCATCTGTCAGGTATGAGTGGCACCTCTTAGGGGAGGTGGTAGAATGAGGTGGTAGTGCATGGAAAGCAGCGGTGCTCTCGTTGCTGTTATTACATATGGGCACTAGGAAATCTGTGCTCAGGGACTCTAGAGACCTTAGCCCATCCCTGAGAGGTCACTCCAGAGACGGGGAGATAAAGAAGCATACACACTTTTCTAGAGCAGCGTAGTGAGCCCCAAGAGACAGAGACAGCAGGAACCAGGGAAGAGGGAAGGCAGTGACCCCAACCCTTCCCACTGATATCTCCAGAGCCCTGCCAGGGCTCTCCGCCCACCTCCTTCCTCACCTTTGCCTCTTGGGTTTTCCACACCCATGCCTCTGACCATCTGTCCATGGGTGTCTCCATCTCGGCCTCTCCCCTTTAGGGTGACTCAGGGGGACCCCTGGTGTGCAAAGGACAGCTCCAGGGCCTTGTGTCCTGGGGGATGGAACGTTGCGCCCTTCCTGGCTATCCTGGAGTCTACACCAACCTGTGCAAGTACCAAACTTGGATCCAGAAAACCATATGGAGCAAGTGATTGCTGGTGTAACTGAACACCAGCCCATCTGCTTCCCCAGATATTGCTCTCTCCACGCCAAGACCCCGGGGTCCCAGCTCCCCGTCCCCTCTCCCCTCAGACAGGGGTCCCAGCCCCCAGCCCCTCCTCCCTCAGACCCAGAGTCCCAGCCCCCATCCCCCTCCTCCCTCAAACCCAGGGTCTAGGCCCACACCCCTCCTCCCTCAGACCCAAGAGTCCTGGCCCCCAGCCCTCTCCTCCTTCAGACCTGGGAGTCTAGGCCCCCAGTCCCCTCCTCCCACAGACCCAGGAGTCCTGGCCCCCAGCCTCTTGATCTGGACTCCTGGCCCAGAACTCTCCTTTCCCAGAGAAGTTCCTTCAGGATTTCTCTCCACACCCCCACAATATCATTATTCAAGGACCCTTAGGTACAGGGATAGGAACATGAAAGCACAAAACTTGCACCATACCCCAAAGAAGACATTTTTCAAAACTCTTAGTGTCTCTAAAAACCAGATAAACAGGGGCGCCTGGGTGGCTCAGTCAGTTAGGCATCTGCCTTCGGCTCAGGTTGTGATCCCAGGGTCCTGAAACAGGGCCCCACATCAGCCTCGCTGCTCAGCAGGAAGTCTACTTCTCCCTCCCTCTGCCGCTCCCCCTGCTTGTCTTCTCTCTCTCACTCTCTCTCTGTCAATAGATAAATAAAATCTTTAAAAATAAATAAATAAATAAAATAAAAATTAAAACCAGGTAACTAATAATAAAAATTGAAGACTCCTAAACTCCATTCATTGGTTCATTTACTTCATCCTATGGATATGCCTACAGTGGCTTCATGGTGCCCAGCCAGGAACTGTGTTCCTGACAAAGGCTGAGTGGGGTGCGTGTTGGTCTCTGGGGGCACTCCCCAGCCACAGTGTCTGGTGTGGTAGAAGGAAACACCCAGTCTTGCAGCCCGACCCTGAGCAAGACTGCCCTCCCTGAGCCTCAGCTCTGGGTCCTGTGAGCAGGGACTGCTGATGTCCACGGTAGGGAGGGCAAAGACTCACTCTGTTTCTTGGAAAACCCTATGCATATAAAAAGGTCCTCTTTTTCCTAATCAGATCTCAGGTGAAGAGAGTTGAGTTAATCACCCTCTGGAGTTCAAGTCCTGGCAGAGACCTGCTCTCATTTTATTTCTCTATTCCATCTGTCATCCCTGACTCCAGTACCCTCCCTCCCCACAGGCACCAACACAAATGGTCCTGAATACCATGCATCATTGCAAAACATGCCTCATCACATAATTTACATCAACACTAATTTACATGAAGCCATTGTGTTAGGAATCTCATTCTCTTTCTTATATTCACCAAAGATGATTTTTTGGGCCCCTACAGTACACCAACCATTGTTCTAAGTTCTGGAAGTTGAGCTCTGAAAAGCCAGATGAATCTAAATGCTTCCCCTCACTGAGCTTGGACTCCAGCAGGAGGTGACAGACAAGAAACAACAAACATAATTTAAGAGTAAAGTAGAGGGGCACCTGGCTAGCTCAGTCGATGGAGCATGCAACTCTTGATCTAGGGTTTGTAGGCTCAAGCCCCATGCTGGGTGTAGAGATTACTTAAAAATAAAACCTTTAAAAAATAAAAGTAAAGTAAAGAAGAGAGTGCCAGAACCAGCTCATACCAGCCCCCGTAAGAGCCAATTGGCCAATCTTTAGGAATTTTGAGAGCCAGGTGGTAAACACAACTGTTATTAAAAATTAAATTACATGGGGTGCCTGGGTGGCTCAGTGGGTTAAAGCCTCTGCTTTTGGCTCAGGGCATGATCCCAGGGTCCTGGGATCGATCCCCACATCAGGCTCTCTGCTCAGCAGGGAGTTTGCTTCCCCCTCTCTCTCTGCCGGCCTCTCTGCCTGCTTGTGATCTCTGTCTGTCAAATAAATAAATAAAACCTTTAAAAAATTAAATTACATGAACTTACAATTAAATATGAATATTAAAAAGAAGGTCCATAAATACTCAATACTCATCAATTCCTAATTATTTTCACTAATATTTATGCTTTGAAGTTATGTTTGTCTATTGTATTACATCTGTAACAGCAAACTCTTCACATCTCTCTCCAATTCTGTGCCCCATGACATTGCACTGGTAGGTTGATATCAGCCCAAGGAAGAGTATTTACACACAGAAAATGGTAAAAGCTTTTTTGGTTAAATCCTTACCAGCACAGCGCAGAACAAGTCTGCCTAGGAATCACCCAATGATCCTAGCATCTATTTCCTCATGGTTCTGCGCTGGGACACTGCAGAGCTCAGCTGGAGTAGAAGACGGTGTGGTCTCACCAGTGTTCACTTGTTCTCTTATGGGGGGCAGCACAGGACCCGAGAGTTCTCAGGTGGTGGATCTGGGACCCACGTGGTTACGGCTCCAACAATTGTTGGGACATGGAGGCTGCATCTTCTGTCCCAGGGATGCAGACACACCTTGGCTCTCAGATGTAGCAGCCATACAAGCTCTGTGGAGGAAACGGGACAAGAGTGGCTGTGTCCTGGGATAGATTTGGGGCCCTAGTGAGGTGAAGACACAGCCCATGCTGTGATTCTTAGCCTGTATCCAAAAAACTAAATAAGAGTGGTTTAGATCGAAGATTACTTTAACCTGATTTCCCAACTGTACCCCCCACTGTGATGGTTGAGTACCACACTTTATTGCTTCTCATATGCACACAGCTTCACATTTTTCACAATTCTGAAACCAGGAGGCATCTTAGTATCTTAGCATTATATCATAATTTAATTGACAGCTTCTTTCTCTATCTCAGAGGTACGCAAAATAATAGTGCAAATACAATCACCAATGTCTTGAGTTTGATGATATGGGGTACATAGAAGGTAGGTGTTGGTGAGGAGTCAGGTTGAGGTATTTCTTCTTAAGTTGGCTCTATGCCCAACATGGGGCTCGAACTCACAACCCTGAGATCAAGAGTCACATGCTCTACTGACTGAGCCAGCCAGGTGCCCCAAGGTTGAGTTATAAAATATAAGATCTTATTCCACCAAACACTGTGTTAACAACCTCTCTATGTTGCTGTTTGCTCATTTAATTTATTGTTTTTCATTGCTTGAGTGTTCTCCATCTGTGCTGTCCAATATGGTAGCCACTGGCCACACATGCTCCTTTAATTTTTAAATTAAAATTAGCTAAATTTAATATATGTTAAGGTTCCATTCCTTAGCTGTTCTTGCCACATTCCCAGTGCTCAGTAACTGGATGTGGCTAGCGGCTGCCATTTTGGACAGTACCGATAAATGGAGCATTTCCACCATCACACAAACTTCCATTGGTGAGCACAACTCTAGTCTATACCCTTGCTTCTCAAAGTGGGGTCTAGGGAACAGCAACATTGGAATTACCTGGAGCTTGTAGAGGTCAGAGTCTTGGGCCCCATCCCAGTCCAAATGAACCAGAACCTGCATTTTAATAGGATCCTCAAGGACACAAAGCATATTAAAGTTTAAGAAGGACCAACTCACCGTAGACGTCCACCACATTTAACTACCAGTTCTTTAAGGATGGACACTTGGGTTCCCTCCACTACCCAAGCCATAGTGCAATGACTATTTGGGGATATGCCCCTTACGTGCCTATAGAAGACTTCTCTGGAATATTCACAGAAGTGGGATCATTGGACCAGAAGACCCACTCTTGATTAATTGCACCAAGAACTGGCAGGTTTCTGTCTAGATTAGAAGGATTCCTGTCTGCCCACACCCTCAGCAATGCTTTCAGTTCATTCTGCAAATGTAAGTCATATCTGCATGTAACATACATGAATATTCATTGAATTTTATTGACTATTTGTCTTTGTTCAATATTTTTTGAATATTCATCCAGCAAATAGTCATTGCATTTTATGACAGATAAGAAAAACAGATAAGCGCCTCTGCCCCCAGGAAACTCACTTTGAAAGGAGAGGCACACAGGAAATACATAAATGAATAAGTAAAACATGAAGTATTACAGATGGGAGTGCCTTGGATAAAAGTCAAGCAGAATAAGGGGGATAGAGAATGTCAGAGGAGGGATTTTAAGCAGGTGGTTGTGGGTTAACTCGGCAGGCCTGGGTTGTCCAAAAGCTGTACAGAAAGAAAGGTTTGACCCTTGCCAGTTTTTCTGCCTGTAACAGCGTCTTTGTTGACCCACCTTCCTCCTGCCTGATAGTCTCTCCTAATAAAAATGACAAGGTAGAAGCCTTGGGGCATGTTGTATCTGTTTGGCCTCTGGGGGCGCTAGAGAGTAAGGTCAGCCATGCAAGGGGACAGCCCTGTGCCTGCCCCGCAATGAAAACCCCAATGAAATCCCCCGTTGGCAGTACCCTGCATGTGTTACCACACATCGCTGCTGGGAGAAGAAGCACTGCCTGCCTAACTCCACGGAGAGAGTTATTCCGAATCTCATGGCTGGGCTCTCCCACACTCTGCCCTGTGCGCCCTTTTCCTCTGCTTCTTTGATGCTGTATTTGTACGTGTAATAAACTGAAACCACCAGTATAGCAGCTTCTCTGGGTTCTGTGAGTCCTTCTAGTGATCCGCTGAACCTGTCCTGGGAATTCCCAGCCACAGTGGTCCCGAAAATCTCCAGAGAGAGGAGGACAAGAAGGGAAGAAACTATGCAGACATGTGGCTGGGACGAGGCTCTGAGACGGTGCCTGGCATGGAAAGGCCAGCAGAAAGAGCCGGTGGATGATGTCCAGAGACTTGTAGCCGCCATCAGGAAATGGGACATTCACTCCGAGCGATGCGGGAGGTAGGGTTTTGAGAAGAGGACTGACCTGCCCTGACACACATTCTCTTAAAAGGTCACTCTGGCTGCTGTGTCAAAAATAGGGTGTAGGTGGACAGGCCAGAAACAGGGAGCCCAGATAGGAAATTTGCAATAATCCAGGTGGGAGATGACGATGGCTGGGAGGGCCCAGGTGGCAAAGGTGGACGGAGGGTGAGTTGAGAAATGGTCAGATTTGGGATCTATTTTGAAGGCAGAGCTGACAGGGTTCAATAATAAGATGGATGTGTGAGAGAAGGAATGCCAAGGAGAGACGAAGGTTTTCACTTCTGAGGACTGGAACGATGGAGAGACCCCCCATGGAGAAGATCGAGACTGCAAGAGGAGCCTGCTTGGGTTTGGACGTGCAGATGTGTATGTCAGGTTGAGAGTTCAGGAGCAAGGCTGGAGACTTAAATTTGGGAGTCGTCAGCATGTAGATGGTATTTAAAACCACCAGGCCTGGTGAGATCACCGAGGGAGTGCGTGTAGACAGAGGAGAGAAGAGGACCAAGTGCCGAGCCCTGCGGTACTCCGCCATGTAGAGACAGGACAGGAGAAAGCAGCACGAGGCGCGTGTGAGGAACAGCCACTGAGCTATGAGGAAAACCAGGAGGAGGGTGAAGTGTCCCAGAAGCCGAGGAAAAATCTCTCTGAAGGAACAGGGAGTGATCCACTTGTTAAACGCTGCTGATAAGTAAGATGGGTTCAGCAACACCGAAGTTACTGGTGCCCTTGACATGGGTCTGGCTGGTGGAGTAGTGGGGGGGAAAGCCTGCGTGGAGTGGGCTCGAGAGAGAGCAGGACCGGAGCTGCAGACAGTGAGTGTAGCCAACTTTTTAGAAAAGAATTGTAGTCACAGGGAAAAGGAAATGGGGCCAAAAAAAAAAAAAAAAATTGCTGAAGGAGAGCCCGAAGGTTGAGAGGTTTCCTTTCTTGGTTTTAATTCCTTTCATGGAACATGGGAGGAATTGCAGCATGTTCGTATGTTAATGAGACTGCTGGCTGGGGGAGAACAAAAGGGATGCAGACAAGGGAGCTCAGAATAGCTGGCTGGAACAGTGTTCCCAGGGAGGTGAGAGGGACGGGAGGTCAGGCACAAGTGGACAGTGGAGGGTTCTGTCTATAGGAGAGGAGGCAGAGGATGTGGGCACAGACACAGGTAGGTGGCAAGACTGACCTTTCTAGTTTTTGCTATTCTGATGGGTGAAAAGTGGTTTGCTGTTGCCACACAGGAAAGATGGTGACTAGGGTGACATCCTTCCCAGCATGGACCCAGCTCTAGAGAAGAATTCACGGGTCTCCACTCAGTGTGCATCTTTTGCTCCAAGAGCGCAGCTCCAGTTTCTCACCAGGCTTCTCCATCTCTGCATCTTCATGCCTCTCTCTCCCTCTGCCCTCTCCCTCTGCCCTCTCCCACCTACCCTTTCTTTCTCTCTATATATATTTATCCCTTAGTGTCTTTCTCTGTCTCCCTCTCCCTTCAGGTTTGCATCGGGGCCTCTCCTCTGAGCCTGGGTGTGGGACCAACTTTCTCATCCCAGCCAGCACTTCCAACCAGAACTTCCAGTCCTTGCTTGACAAAGAACTCCATTTTGAAGCCAAGCAAGGGTGGGGCCTCCAGAAACCTCAGGCTACCTCCATTTCCAGCTTTACTTAACAAGCACATTTGTGGCCCTTGGTCTGTGTCGAGCTCTCATCTAAGCACCTTCAAATACTAACTCATTTAACCCTCCTCGATGAGGCATGGAGATCCTATGCTGTTGATAGCGCCATTTTGCAAATGGGGACACTGAGGCACAGAGTGGCCATGTCACTTTAATTCATACCACTTAAACCGTTTAGCTCCAGTCTCAGTTCTGAACCACTGGGGACACTGCCTCTTTTTCTAGTCCTTTCTCCAGCTCTGCCCTCTGTTGGGGGAAAGACCCTGGTCTATGAGCCAGTAGCCCTGGATTTGGTCTAGTAATTTTGTAATTTTGGCAGCTCGTTGCCCTCCATGGGCTCCAGTGGCCTTGCTGATCCAGTGAGGGGGCGGAATGCAGCCAACTCTTGGTGGGCCCATGACTTCACTTCAACGTGCGTCAGCCAACCTAAGTCCAGGCCTGACGTCATCATTGACCTCGTACTCATCCCAAATCAAATGCCAAAGCCAGCCACCCCCACTCCAGGTTTCCAGCCCTTCCCAAGCACAAACGGCTCTTCTGAAGTGTGGACACGAGCCACAAGGGGGCACAGGTACCCTGACTTCCCACACAAGCTCGTCAGTCACATCCTCTCTCCTCCTGCATCTTTCCTCCACCCAACCTGAACCCAACACTACTCAAAAAGAGTGAATTCAGTGCCCGCTCTGGGGCCAACCTTGTGAGGCGGGGGGGAATTTCAAGGTGGGGAAAGACAATGCTCCATCACCTGAAAAGGAGCTCACAGCTATGAACAAGGCCACTCCCACCAAAACCCTATCCCAACACAGACACTCAACCTCACATCTAGTCCTCATTATTACCATCTATCCCCTACACCAGCTCAGTTATATTTCAACACTTCCCTTCCAAACCCTCATTCTTGGCTCCATCTCTAAACCCAACATTCTTATCCTCAGATCCTTCCCATCCAGAACTCCTATCCTCAAAACAAACTCCTTACCCCATCCTCTCCCTGTGTCTCTTCTCCTCCCCAAGCTCACTTGCATTCCAAATGCTACCATCAGACCCATCCTACACCTGTCCACAAACTTTTGTTCCTAATGTAGGGAAAAACATGAAAGACTTTGAGATGGACCCAACAGATGTCTCTGATGGAATATTAAATGGGTTATCTGATTTTATGGGATCTCTGCTTCTATTTTTGTCTTTGAGCTACTTTACAACTCCATAAATCATAGACAGCTGATAACAATGCAAATCATTCTTGTCCGTACTGTGCAAATGAGTTTTGGCAGGTGGAAGTATAATCAATTTCCCTCCCCCCGCTGATGTAGAATAAACGTTTTGTATCTATTTATAAATTCATTTCACCATTCTTTATTGCCTCTACCTGTGTGGTTCTTTGTAATATCTTACCAGCTCCATTGTTTATTAATAAATCAAAATATTTGATGTTTATCATATATATTTATGTGTATATGAGAATCATGGTTAGATGCTTTTTAAAAGTTTATCTTTAAAAAAAATCTTGCTTTTGACACTAGATTTGGTCCCTAAATCCAAACTTAAACTCCTCCAGTATGGACTGCATCAATTTTGATATGAACCCTCTCTCTGCCCATCTTAATCCCTTATCCTTAGGACACCACAGCTCTCTCCCCAAAATTCATCTGATCCGCATCCCTGGCTTTCTTCCAAATTCTGACCCCACCTCTGCCCTCCTTAATCTTTAATCCTGCCCCCTCCACCCCCTAGGATTAATTCATGGCCCCACCCAGTCACAGTTCCAGGAGGCACCTCATTCCCAAAGCGCCACCTCTTCCTCCTTCCTCTTTCCCATCATCCTGACCCCTACAGCTTTCTGATTCCTGCTTCCTGTCCACCTACACCCCCATGGACTCCCTCACCCCAACTGGCCCTGTTCCTAAAAGACCATTCACCCAAAATATTGCTTTCCCCAGGCCCCATCTAGGTCCAAGTACAGTTGACATTCTAGCCACGGATCTGAAAGATTCCCTTCTTGCCTCCGATGGTGGTGGGGGTGGGGTAGGGGAAGGAGAATAGTGGGAGTAAATTGAGGCATCCCTGAGTTTTTCAGAAGGGCTGCAACCTGGCTTTGGTGCTGGAGATGAACCTGGGAACTGCAATTTGGATGTGTTGGGTTTGATGTCTGGATAAACTTGAGATAAGGCTATTGATGGTCTTGAGTTTGGGGAACAGGCTGACCTCAGGGAGTATGGTTAAAATGAGGGAGACAGGAATAAGGTGGAAAATGGCCATCTGGGAGCTGATGGATATAAGGACACGCACACGGGTTGGAGAGATGAGAAAGTGGGGTGAAAAATCAGGCTGACGTTAGGGAGAGTCATGGGAATTTCGGGTGGGTTTGAAGAAGGAAATAGCTTTTCCCTTTCCTCTGGGTGGGTTCTACTGCCCCAAAGTTCACAGTGGGTTCAACTGGGGCCTGGGCGGGACCAGATCTGGGTCCCAGCTAGTCCTGGAAGCTCCGCCCCAAGCGGAAGGGCCAAGCCCAGGCTTGGGGGGTGTCTGGCAGCAGCCTGCTGAGCCATTGGGGGTGGAGAGGGGGAGGCCAGCAACAGGGAAATGCTGAGGGCGCTGGGGGAGGGAATTCAGGGGTTAAAAGCCATGGGCCCGGGTGAAGTTGGAGGCAGCTGGCAGCGAAGCTCCGCACCCAGGCCTCTTACCGAGGTAGGGTCCGCCTGGGGCAGGGACGGGAGCGTCAAAGGGGAGGAGTGGGGAGAGGAAGGAGAGGTGAGGAAGGAAAGGAGAAGAGGGAGAACAGCTGAGTCAGAGAGATGGAGAGGGAAGCCAGAGGTTCAGTTACAGAAATCTGCAGAGCTGGCGAGGGTGAACGGCGCTGAAAGATAAGCTGTTTGAGGCCAGGTGCGCGGGACGACCCTAAGAGGGTAGCGAGGGAGCGGAGAGCTGCGGGAGAAGGTACTGAGGCACCCGCTCGCTGGAGGGCACGGGTGGGCGCGGGCGCACGCTGCGCCAGCCCCTCCTACCTCCCTACTGGGGCTCCCCACCGAGGATGGAAATTAGGAAAGGGATGCAGATTCCAGGGCCAAGGTTCTTAGTGAAAGAGAGATTACAGGAGCAGAGGTGGGGCGGTCAGAGATGGGGGTTCAGCCAGACCTTAACCACCCCCCCAACTTCTCAGGCCCCGCCCACCCTGCTCCCCACCCCGGAGCCGCCATGTGGCCCCTGGCCGCTGTGATCGCCTTCTTGACGGTGGCCTTGTCAGGCGGTAAGAATGCGCGGGGGTGGAGGCGGGGTGGCCACCGGAACAATGGTAGGAGGGGTCAGGCCAAGAGGAGGGGGCGTGGGAGCCCCGAGCTCCGCCCACCGCCCACTCGGGGCCCGGTCCTGCGGGGACAGCCCCCAGAGCTTCCTGCTTGTCCCTGCGTGACCTGGTTTCTCCGATGGGGTGAGCCCACTCTCCTTCCTGGGGCGTCCCAGCTCTGCTGGGGGGCTTTTCTCTGTTTAAGTCTTCTGGATCTTCCCTACCAGCCCCTTTCCTGATTGCCCGCCTCTGCCCTGGGAAGCCCACTCCCACCTGCATCCCTTGCTCCCTCAGCAGCCCCCCTCACATTCAAGGCCTTCCTGAGAGCGTGAGAAGAGTGAGATTCAGGTACAAATAAGCAATGAGCAAATAAGTTAGCTTCTCTGTGTTTTTTTCATCTGTGAAATGAGAACATAGAAGTCCCCACTACAAAAGGTTGTTGTGAATATGAAAATAAGCTAGTTCACAGCAGATAGAAGGGGCTGGCAAGTTAGCCGTTGTTACTTTATTAGAAGTATTCGCTCTTTCATTTTCAGCCCTTGCCAGAGCCTTCTAGTTTGTCCTTCCTTTAAACATCAGGGTGACCCCACACCTGATTCCACCCTGAGTCAGTCACAAAGATTTCTCCTCAGTTTAAGTGCCTTTTTGCAGGCATATTCTCTGGAAACCCCATTCAGGCATCATCAACCGTCCATCCATCCATCCACCCATCAACCAACCAGCCACTTAACCAACAGCTGTTGAACTAGGCACTGTGCTGGGTGTAATACAAGCACACACAGTTCCTGCTCTTAACACCCAGAGCCTAGCGGGGAAGGATGCACACATTATTCAAGCAATTACCCAAATAATTAGTTAATAATTAGTTTCAACTGTGACAGGAGGTGATGGCTTCAAGGAGCCAAGCCAGGAGCCTAGAGATACAATGGAAGCTCCTGGTCTGGAAGGCCCCGCCCCAAAGGACTAGACCCCTGAGCTGAGACCTGAAGGAGGGAGGAGTCCTCGGGCATCTGGCACTGTGCACGGGGCACCACCCTTGGCCTGAAGGTGGGGTGGTTTCTCTCCTTTGGCACCACTCCTGGGACTCGTGCCCAGTGTCCCAAGCCCCTCCTGGGTACCACGCCCTGGGCTAGGAGCTCCACATGCATCTTCTGGAGCCCTCAACAGCCTTATGAGGTAGGAATACTATAATTAACTTCAGTTTCACAGCTAAAAACCTGGGACTCTGAGACAGCAGGTCCTGCCCCAAAGACACTGGTGATGCCTGACTCGGGATCCTGCTCCCATACTGCTTTGCCGTATCTCCAGCATCCTAGACTTCAGGTGCTGGCAACCATTTCCATTATTTTAGGTCTAATGGTCTGTTTAGAATCAACTTTTTTTTTTTAAACTTACAGTATATTTAAGATTTTATTTATTGGAGAGAGCAAGAACGAGCAGTGGGGAGGGGCAGAGAGAGAGAGAGAGAAGCAGACTCCCTGCTGAGCAAAGAACCCTATGTGGGCTCGATCCCAGGACCTGGAGATCATGACCTGAGCTGAAGACAGATGCTTAACTGACTGAGCCACCCAGGTGCCCCACATAACTTACAGTATACTGTAAGTAAAAATTTTTATCATTATACTAAATGGAGAAGAGCATCCTTTGCTGTAAGTAAAAGGTAAGAGGAAAAAATGCACCCTGCACAATGTAACAAAAACAATGTGTTTCTTGGGTTGGACCATCTGACATTTCCCGTCAGTAGTGCCCCCTTTGGGACCTCCCCCAAAACAGTGACTATAAATGGTTCAACTTAATAAATTTTAGGTTGCTGGGTAAAGGCTTCTGCTTCCTGGTTTTAGAAAGTGAGTTCAGGGGATGCCTGGGTGGCTCAGTGGGTTAAGCCACTGCCTTCAGCTCAAGTCATGGTCCCAGGGTCCTGGGATTGAGTTCCGCAGCAGGCTCCTTGCTTGGCAGGGAGCCTGCGTCTCTCTCTGCCTCTGCCTGCCACTCTGCCTGCTTGTGCTCACACTCTCACTCTCTCTCTCTCTCCAACAAATAAATAAATGAATGAAATCTTTAAAAAAAAAAAAAAAGGAAGGAAAGAAAGTGAGCTCAGCAAGGATTAAAGAGGTGGTAAAAGCAGAGCAGCCCCATCATGAGACTTTCTCCTCAACAGAATCATACTGGAGGGGAACTGGGCAGTGACTCTTGTTCCCAAGACTGCAATTTGATGTCACTCACGCCTCATCTCTCTACCACCTAAAATGACCTTGTGCCCACCAATGACTTTTTTTTAAAGACTTTATTTATTTATTTGACAGACAAAGATCACAAGTAGGCAGAGAGGCAGGCAGAGAGAGGAGAGCCCGATGTGGGGCTGGATCCCAGGACCCTGGGATCATGACCTGAACTGAAGGCAGAGGCTTTAACCCACTGAGCCACCCAGGTGCCCCCCACCAATGACTCTTGTCCCCAGTTGTGAGAACCACTGAGCTAATCCTGAAGCTTATGAAGGTGGGGCAGCTGGCCCAGAGAGGAGGGGAACCTGCTAGCCACGGAGCTGGGGACCTCCTGTTGTAGCTAATAACTAATAACAGTCCCTGCTTACTGAGTGTTTGCTTTATGCCAGGTACTGTGCCCAATGAGAGATGTTTTCTTTTCCCTTTTTTTTTTAAAGATTCTATTTATTTATTTAAGAGAGAGCACAAGCAGGGGGAGCAGCAGAGGGAAAGGGAGGAGTAGGCTCCGCACTGAGCAGGGAGCCCGATGTGGGGCTCGATCCCAGGACCCTGGGATCGTGACCTGAGCGGAGGGCAGACACTTAACCTACTGAGCCAACCAGGCGCCCTGAGAAATGTTTTCCTACTTTATAGCTGAGGAAGCTAAGGCTGGTGGTTCGTACAGGAGCACCCAGCCGGAAAATGGTACCTTAAGGATTGGGCTTTCTCTCTGGTTGTCAACTGCTGTGTCTCTCCAATGCCAGACACTGTGCTTGGTCCTGGGGATATAGCTCTGAATAAAGCAGATAAGGTGCCTGTTGCTGGTGGAGCTTACAGTCAAGTTGGGGAGATTTTTAAAAAAAGGAAAAAGCCACATGAATTGTAAACAAATATAAAGAGAAATGAAATGAATAGTGATCGTGGCTCTGAAGAAAATCAGCTGGGGGCTGGTGGATATAACAGGGAGTGACTAGCGGGCTGGGGAGGCCAATATTAGACCAGGTGGCCAAGAATCTGGGATGGCTTCTGTCTGAGCTGAGCTGAGCTCTCGGAGTCAAGAGGGACACAGACATGTAACCTGTAGATTCTGAGTGCCATCAAGTACAATATTTCCTGTGTATGATGTCTTACGTCTGCCCTGTCCAATATGGTAGCTTCTGGCCACATGGGACTCTTCTGAGCATGTCAAATGTAACTGGTATGGTTGAAGAACTGAATTTATTTCATTTTAATTAATTTAAATGTAAATATCCAATGTAGCTAGTGGCTGTCGTATTGAGCAGCACAGAACTAGATGAAGAACTGTGTCTGGAGAATGGGTCCATGAGTCTGGAACACAGTGTGTGAAGGGGAAAGGTCGGAGATGGGGGCAGAGGGGCTCTTAAGAGTCAGATGATAAGAGTCCTGCAAACTTTGAATTTGAGTGGTTAGGCTATGGGTTGTGTTTAAAGCCATAGAGCTTTAAACCCAGTAAACACATACTGAAAGGATGGATGGATGGAAGGATGGATACATACTTATTGCCTAGGTAGATGTGTAGGTCAGCCTCATTCTTACCTCCTGAAATCCATACCCATGGTGGGATGAGGAAATGCAGGTGAGGAGAAAGTCAGGCTTCCGCTTACCTATCAGAAGCTTCCTTGTTCAATGAACTCTGAACCGCCAACGGAGCTGGCACTTACCCGGAAAAAGAAATCATCACCTCTCTGCCAGGGTATCTCCATTACATGGAAGATGGCAACTTCCAGAGGCTAACAAATAAATCATCAGTTCCCGGCCATCCAGAACAAAATTCTGACCCTCTCCCCAAGCCCAGTGCCTCCTTTCCCCTCTGGATCCCAATTCCCTAACATTTTCTCTTCTTTACCAGGCATCTCACAGGAATATCCCAAGATTCTCAATGGCACCAATGGGACCAGCGGGTTTCTCCCGGGTGGCTACACCTGCCGTCCCCACTCTCAGCCTTGGCAGGCAGCCCTGCTAGTACAAGGGCGCCTGTTCTGTGGGGGAGTCCTGGTCCACCCCAGATGGGTCCTCACTGCAGCACACTGTCTGAAGGAGTATGTGGGGGTCAAGGCAGCACGAGGGTTGGGGCGAGAACGGGACTGGGGTGGTGGGGGAGTGGATCTGGATAGAGGATGAGGTCAGAGTTAATGCTGGGGTTGGGAATGGGATTGGAGTTGGGGTGTGGAAGATGTTTGGAGGGGAGAAAGGTGGTGGAGATGGGCTTATCCTCTCTAATCACCCCCTTCCTGCACCCACAGAGGGTACAGAGTTTACCTGGGCAAGCATGCCCTGGGGCGTGTGGAGGCCGGAGAGCAGGTGAGGGAGGTAGTCCGCTCTATCCCCCACCCTCAATACCAGATCAGCCCTACCCACCTGAACCATGACCACGACATCATGCTTCTGGAGCTGCAGTCCCCGGTCCAGCTGACCAGCCACATCCGTGTCCTGCCTCTCTCCCACGACTATCTCCCTGCTGGTACCTGCTGTCGGGTGTCTGGCTGGGGCACCACCACCAGCCCCCAGGGTAGGCAGCCACACAGGTGGCCTGAGGTTTCAGTGGCTGGGAAAACTGGGACAGAAATGGGAGGGAGGGCTGGAGGAGGATTCCTTTATAAATATAAATAACAACAGATGATAGGTATGTTATATCCCACATACATGTGTTATCTATCTCCTTCATATAAATATAAATTTATAAATATATGTTACATATATCCTTTATACAAATGTCTATAAAGTTATATGTATAGATTATATAGTTCTATATCCTTTATAAATATATATAAATTTGTAAATATGTATAAAGTTGCATTAGATATCCCTTATATAAATGTACATAGAGTTGTAAAGTCATAGATTATATATAATGTCACAGATCAACTATCATATAAACCTATATATCCTTTATATAAATATATAAATTAATAAAAACAAATATGGCAATACATGCTACATATTACATGTACATATAAATATCACTATGCATTTGTATATGCAGATTATACAGATTTTCTAAATCATAAATTCTATTATTTATGTATTTATTTAAATATGTTTGTATATAAATTTTGTATTATATAAATTATACATAAATATATTTAAATAAATATGTGACTTGTAAATTTGATATATCGGCAGGTATGGATTTGTTAAACGTAAGGAAATGTAGGTTTATCCTTTGTGTAAAAAGGACACATGCATGAATAGAAAGTTGATCCTTATAGCAACAAGGGCCCTTTGCATCTCCTTATTTGTGCCTGGGCTTCCTCCTGTCTCATTCCCTCTTCCTCCCTGACTTGTCATCTTTCTCCCCTTTTTTTCCCATCCCCAGCCCTCTGTCTCACCATCTCCCACCATCCCTCTCCTCAGCTCAACTTTCTATGGCTTTTCCTTCCCAGTCTGCATGCATTCTTTCCATCTTCCCTTCCACTTCCCTCCTGTCTCTCTCCACACCTGCCTCCTCAATCATTTTCCCCATATACATGCCCCATCTCTCTACCTCTTTACCACCATCCCCTTTGCATCCGTTTTCTACCGACTCTACTGACTCTCCCATTTAACTCCCACCTCATAGTCTGTCCTAGACAGACATCCTTAGACCCTCCTCTCTCTCCTCCCCAGTGACTTACCCCCAAACCTTACAATGTGCCAACATCCAGCTGCGCTCAGATGAGGAGTGTCGTCAAGTCTACCCAGGGAAGATCACACCCAACATGCTGTGTGCGGGCTCAAAGGAGGGCGGCAAGGACTCCTGTGAGGTGAGAACAAGGGGTTAGTGGGTTGCCATGAGCCAGGAGGATGGAGGACAGATGCTGAGGGGAAAGGACTTGCTTCTAGTCTTAGGGGAAGCAATCTTTTTATTATTTATTTTATTTTATTTATTTATTTAACAGGGAGACAGCAAGAGAGGGAACACAAGCAGAGGAAGTGGGAGAGGGAGAAGCAGGCTTCCCACTGAGCAGAGATCCCAGTGTGGGGCTCAATCCTAGGACCCTGGGATCATGACCTGAGCCAAAGGTAGACGCTTAATGACTGAGCCACCCAGATGCCCAGGCAGCCATCTTTTAAAATGACATTTCCCCTAGTACTGAGGGTCAAGATAAAAAGAGAGTACCTGTGCTGGAGAATATAATTCACTGTAAGCCTCAGCTTTTGACGGACAGTGGCTGTCCAGATCCCTGTGTTGAGAGTCATAAAGGTTGGCATTCTTTCAGTTACAAGTGACAAAAACCCAACTCCAACTAGCTTAAGCAAGACACACTGGCTTTTGTAACTGAAAATTCCAGGGGTGTCTTGTTTCAGGTACAGATGGATCCAGGTGCACAAATAATGTGTCTCTTTTCAACTCCGCTCTTCTCTCGTTTTTGTCTTTGTTCTCAATTAAGCTTTTCCCATACAATAGCAAGATGGCCCCAGCAGCTTTGGGCTCACATCCCACCCTCCTACGCTACTTGATAGAAAGAATTTTCCAATGGTTTACATGAGCATTTTGAGTGTGAGTCTCACTAGTCTGACTCAGGTCATGTGTCCTGAACCGTCACTCTAACCAGGACTGTGCGATTCTCTGATGGACCAAGTCTGTCATGGGACTGACTATGTGGGTCAGGAAGGGGCAGGGACAAACAAGGATTGAGGTAAAGGGAGAAGCCTTGCCTCAAAACAGAAAATCAGGAGGCAGTTACCAAAATAAAGGGAAATGATACTACATGGCTGAAAACCTCCACAAACACAAGAAGCAAAACCTGTGTCCAATAGAGGAGGCTCCTGAGATTGAGTTTTGGGTCAGTAGGAGAGAATGATGAATATATTAATGATGTGTGCCATGACTAATCAGTGATGTCTGTCTTGGGTCCAGGAGGGAGAAGTGGAAGTACGTGTGTTGCATACAAACCTGGATGAGTTTACTCAGTAGTAAGATGGCGCCAGGGAACCATAAAGCCACAGCAGGGTCAGGATGGGGTGGGGTAGGAGTGCCAGAGAGCCAGGAGTGGGTATTAAAGTGACATGTCACCACTCTAACAGACTGAGGAGCAGAGAAAAACATGGAGAAGCCTCTTAATCTTGGTCTCCATGCACATCCAGCTCCATTTTTCTTTGTGTCTCTTTTGGTGTCACTCCGTTCCTCCATGTTTGTTGTCTTGTCTTCCCTGTTTCTCTCTCACTCCAGCAAGGACCCCACCTCTCTCTCTTCCCACTCAGGGCGACTCCGGGGGCCCCCTGATCTGTAATGGAACACTCCATGGCATCATCTCCTGGGGAGACTTCCCATGCGGGCAGCCCAACCGGCCTGGTGTCTACACTCGAGTCTCTCAGTATGTTCTATGGATCCGAGACACAATTCGAAAACACAGAACTCAGGAGCAGAAATGGACGAAGGGCCCACAATAAAAGCCAGGTTGGCTCACCTGCCTCCTTCCTCCCTGTGTGCCTTCCTCACTCCTTTGCCCCATTAGCCCAGCCCTTCTCGGCCCCTCCCAAAGTTCCACTTAACCAGTGATCCGTGTTCTCAATGTGTCTCAGTATCCTCAACATTCCAACCTGGACAACGTTCCAGGACTCCCACTGTCAACATAACCCCAGATGGCCCTCTGAATGTTCTGTCTGTGGGACACCCTTAATGCATCCATTGGCCCATTTCAACCATATTCCATGTCCTGTGAATGGAACGTCCTTGACAACATTCTACACCCCTTCATTTTTTTTTTTTAAGATTTTATTTATTTATTTGACAGACAGAGATCACAAGTAGGCAGAGAGAGGAAGGGAAGTAGGCTCCCTGCTGAGCAGACAGCCCGAGGCAGGGCTCGATCCCAGAACCCTGGGATCATGACCTGAGCCCAAGGCAGAGGCTTTAACCCACTGAGCACCCAGGCGCCCCTTCTACACCCCTTCAAATATTCATTTATTGCCAACATTCTAGACACTTCTGTTTGGTGCTCAAGAAGGTTCTAAACTTCTGTGATAGTTCATCCTGAAAATATTCTCTTGTGTCCAGAATCCCCCCCCCACCAATATTATTCTAGGTACATCTGAATGATTAATCAAATCACAGCTAATACTAAATCCTCATAGTTCATTCTCACATAGTTTGGGGTCTCCCAAGTGTCCCATCCCACATTTTGCCAGTATTCCCTGTCCCTGAATCCCCACGCCCACAAAAAATCAATAGTATACAAGATTGGGGTTTTAGGGTTCAGTACCCGGGGGGCCTCCATGTCTAGACCCTATTATCTGCCAAGTACCCTGTCCTTTTATCTCCCCCACCAAGCACCTTTTTTCAGTGACCCCAAATGGAGTGGTTAAATGCTCAAGTCACCAAGTCCCTGCTTTGAACAAAACAGAACTCAGTGCCCCTCTATTTTTTCATCTGTAAAAGGGGGCACATCATTTCTCCTCACAGCACTGTTATGATTAATGTCAAGCATTTCCACCCTTATTATTACTTGCACGGTTCTCTATAGAAGATCACCTTAGGGTGTCAACAACAACCCCTCAAATTTGCAGTGTCCAAAAAGTGTTACCTTTGGGGTGCCTGGGTGGTGCAGTTGGTAGAGCATGTGACTCTTTTTTTTTTTTTTTAAGATTTTATTTATTTATTTGACAGACAGAGATCACAAGGAGGCAGAGAGGCAGGCAGAGAGGAGGAAGCAGGCTCCCTGCTGAGCAGAGAGCCCCATGCGGGGCTCCATGCGGGGCTCCATGCGGGGCTCAATGCGAGGCTCAATGCGAGGCTCGATCCCAGGACCCTGGGATCAGGACCTGAGCCGAAGGCAGAGGCTTTAACCCACTGAGCCACCCAGGTGCCCCAAGCATGTGACTCTTGATTTCAGGGTCCTGCGTTCAAACCCCATAGAACTTATTTAAAATAACAACAACAAAAAAGTTACTTTTTTCAGGATTTGTTCTGTGGTGACCATCTGTAGGCACCTTCTTGGGTGTTGGTAAATACTTTATTTAGCAAATACCAGCACTTATCACAAGCCAGGCACTGTTGCAGGCACATTTGCTAAACAGTTAATTAGATAAAACTTCTGCCCTCGTAGAGCTCACATTCTTTGAAAGGAGGCACAATTAAAACAAAAAACAAGGAGATAGACCAAAGTGGCAATGTGAACCATGGCAAAAAAAGCAGATAAGGATAAGGAATGTTGGGTTGGGAGAGTGAGTGGAGTTATTTTATTTTTTATGTAAGTTCCATGCCCGGCATGATGCTTGCAATCATGACCCTGAGATCAAGTCACATGCTCTACCGACTGAGCCAGCCAGATGCCCCAGAATTGCTATTTTAAATAGGTTGGTCTGGGGAAGAGACCTTAGGTGGTGACATTAAAAAACAAAAAATAAAACAAACAAAAACACTGGAAGGATGAAGGGAGAGAGCCAAGTGCACATCTGAGGAGCAGCACCCCATGCAGAGAATCCACATGCAAAGGCCCTGAGGCAGGAGCCAGCCTGGCACATCTGATGGTTGGGAAGATGGTTAAGAGGTTGGTGTGGAAGTAACTGCACTTCAGGAGCTCAGGCAGGAGGTGAAGTTTCTTGGACCAGGTGGTGACTCAGGGGAGTTAAGGGGGGCAGATTCTGGATCTGCTTGAAGGGATTGTTGGACAGTGCTGACATCAGATGAGGAATGTGAGAGAAAAGACAGCCAAGGAAACCTCAATGCTTCAGCCTGAGCAACCATGTACTAAATGGAGCTGCCGTTTACTGAAACTGGGGAAATTTTGTTAGGAAGAGATGCAGAGAAATACTGGGAGTTTTTGTTTTGAACTGTTTAAAGTCAAGGGCAATAAACTCTGCCCTCGAGGCGCCTGGGTGGCTCAGTCCTTAAGCAGCTGCCATCCTCTCAGGCCATGATCCTGGGGTCCTGGGATGGAGCCCCCCATAGGGCAGCCTGCTCCCAGGAAGCCTACTTCTCCCTCTCCCACTCCCACTGCTTGTGTTCCCTCTCTCGCTGTGTCTTTCTCTGTCGAATAAATAAATAAAATCTTAAAAATAAATAAATAAACAAATAAGCAAACAAACTAACTCTGCCCTCAGGGGATTTACAGAAAATTAACAACTAAACTAAATAACTGTGAATTGTGATGATTTCTATGTGATAATAAATGTAATCCATGAAGGATCTAAAGGGGTTTCGTGTTAGACAATTAGAGGGTAGGCTGTTTCCCACAGGTAGTCAGCGAGGGCTTCTCGGAGGAGGTGGCACTTGGCTGAAGACCTAAAAAGTGAGAGGGATCCGCTTGCACAAAGAGTAGAAGTAATCTCTCTGAAGGAGGGAGCGATCATCCTTCGGTATCCACGGTCCTCGGTTCCTATAGGGCAGACTGTAGTTTAGTGTTTAAAAGCACACAGGCTGGGGACCCCTGGCTGGCTCAGTTGGTTGAGTATGAGATTCTTGATCTTGGGCTTGTGAGTTCAAGCCCCACACTGGATGTAGAGATTACTTAAAAATAAATAAAAAATAAATAAATAAAAGCACAGAGAGTGGAGTCTGAAGGATCTGGTTTTGGATGGAAGAAACTAGCTTTTGGGGAGTCTCTGTTTCCTCCTCCGGTACTAACAGGACCTACTGCTCAGGGTTGTTAGGAGGATGATTAGCATTTAAAGCCTGCACACATCAACTTCTCGATCCATGGGAAAGCAGCATGAAGTAGCAGCTGAGAACAGAGTTTCTGAGGCCAGGCTGCCTGGGTGTGAACTCCAGCTCTGCCACTTACTTAACCCCATGACTACTTTCTCCATGCCTCAGTTTTCCTATCACTCAAATTGGTATAACACTGGTACTTAACACCAAATTGCATAAAGACCCAAAAGCTAAGGGTCAAACCATAAAGCTAATGGAGGATAATGGAAGAGAACATTTTTGTGCCTCAGGGGTGAGGAAAGACTTTAAAACTTCAGATGGACTGGGGCGCCTGGGTGGCTCAGTGGGTTAAGCCTCTGCCTTTGGCTCAGGTCATGATCTCAAGGTCCTGGGATCAAGTCCCACATTGGGCTCTCTGCTTGGCAGGGAGCCTGCTTCCTCCTCTGTCTCTCTGCCTGCTTGTGATCTCTCTCTGTCAAATAAATAATAAATAAAATATTTAAAAAACAAACAAACAAAAAAACTTCAGATGGACTAATCATAAGGCAAAAATTGTTTAATTTGATGAAGGATTTTCTGTTCAACAAGACAACACGGACAAAGTAAAGCAATGGGTGGAGATACTTGCAAAGTGTAATACTGACCTGGCATTGACATCTAAAAGGTGCAAGGATGGGACGCCTGGGTGGCTCAGTTGGTTAAGCGGCTGCCTTCGGCTCAGGTCATGATCCCAGCGTCCTGGGATCGAGTCCCACATCTGGCTCCTTGCTCGGCAGGGAGCCTGCTTCTCTCTCTGCCTCTGCCTGCCACTCTGTCTGCCTGTGCTCGCTCTCGCTCTCTCACAAATAAATAAATAAAATCTTTAAAAAAAA
>PISX010019886.1:0-37179 GCA_004024625.1 Mellivora capensis
ATCCAGGAGCAGCAAGCCCTGTGGCCACAGGAGATAGCTTAGGACATAACCTCAGGGAGGTGATGGTAGGGTGACAGAAAGCCATTGCAGGGCCATGACTCCATGGGACCCTGTTTCCCTGGGCCATCCTGGCTACAGTGATGAGAACAGATGACAGGGTTGAGGATGGGCAAGGGAGGTCAATGATGAAGCTTTTCCAGGAACTCGGGCAAGAGATGGGCTCCAGTGTGGTCAGACAGGTGGTCTTGGAAGGAGGAGTTAGTACTATTCTCGGTACCTATTGAAGATGGAGCTAAGGAGGAATTAAGGTAACTCTGAGCTCTTGTGGGTTGTCCTGAGTGAGGTGAAGGAGGAGGTTTCTGGGGGTAGGAGGTAGTCAGTGTTCCACCTGCTGAGGAAGCTGCCTTTCACAGTGGACCTGCAGATGTTTGTGTCCAGGAGAACCGTGAACTTCTACCCCCTCAGCAACTTTCAAGTACAAGTCTCCCCCACTTTTCTCAAAGTTCATGGTAAGACACTTGGCTTTTTTTTTTTTTTGAGAGACCTATATAATTATCCAGCTCTAATAGCAGGAAGAAACCTGAAGAGGATTTCCCTATTATGAAAAAGTGAAGAAGTGGGCATCGCATTCAGCATCTGTTTTGTGGGGAACCACCACAGAGTTGGCAGCACCACAACCATCTCCTTCCTGGGCACTGCTCTCCAGGTCCAGCCACCAGCACTTTGAATCGTGCCTGTGAGCATCTGCTGTGCTTTATCTCCACTTATTTTGGGGATCCGTTAGCATGTTGTGTCCTGAGTTCAAAGAAGAGCCGAAGAGAAGGAACTTCTGGTGTCTGAGCATGCTCACTCATTTTTCTGTAACAGTGAATGGCCATTCCTTTTTCTGTTTACACCATTCTGCTGTGAAAGGTTTCCTAGGAACACTGTACTTTCAATTAGTGGGGGAGCCTGTACCCCATCCTGCAGGGTTAGCTTTCATCTCCATGCTGCACAGAACATTCCATGATTTGTGGATTTTATCACTCAAACATGGCACCTTTGTCTACCATCACCCGTTTCCCCCTGCATCCCTGAATCTGGAACCACCCATCTGTTCTCATTATCTATGCATTCATAATTTTTTTTCCATGTGGAAAGTCCATGAGAGCCTCTGGTGTTTGTCTTCCTGTGTCTGAGTTACTTAGCATAAGGCTCCCAAGGTCGATGTTTCCATGTCTGGTTATTGTGAATAGTGCTGCCGTGAACATGAGAGAGCATCTCTCTCTTGGAGGGAGAGTTTTTGTGTTCACCAAAGAGATACTCAGTAGAGCAATTACCAGGTCATGTGGTAGTTGTATTAATTTTTTCCTGGAACCTACCTCCACAGCATTTGTCACAGTGGCTGCACCCATTTCCATTCCCACCAACAGTGCACAGCATCCCCTTGTGTATACATCCTTGACCGCACCCATGGTAGGTCTCTGGGAGGATTGCCATTCCCACAATTGTGAGATGATAGCTGATGGCGGTTTTGACTTCTGTTTCCCTGATGATAATTAGTGATGTTGAACAACTTTCTCTGTGTCTGTTGGCCACATGTATGCCATCATTGGAAGGTATCTATTCCCATATTCCTCCCAGTTTTTATTCCTTTTTTGTTTGGATTTGAAGGAGTGTCCTGTGTATTTTGGATATTAGCCTCTTCTCACACATAGGATGTGCAGATATTTTTTCTCCTTAGGGAGGTTGCCTTTAAGCATTTGATGGTTTCTTTTGTCATGCAGAAATTTCAGTTTGATGTCCTTACACTTGTTTATATTGCTTTTGTACCTTTGCTTTTAGTGTCTAATGTAAGAGACTCTTCACCAAAACCAGTATCGAGAAACCTACTACCTGGATTATGGATTCAGTTCTTACGTTCAGGTCATTCATCCATTCATAATTTGTGTGTGCAGTGTAAGAAAGTGATTTAGTCACATTCTTCCACATTTAGTGTCCAGTTTTCCCAGTACCATTCACTGAAGAGACATTCCTTTCCCCATTGCATATTTTCTGCTGCTGTGTCATAAGTTAAGACCATACATGTGTGGTTTAGTTTCTTTCTTTTCATTTCTTTCCTTTCCTTTTTGTTTCATTTCTTTCCATTTTTTCCTTTCCTTTCCTCTTTTTTCTTTTCTTTCTTTCCTTTCTTTCTTTCTTGTTTTCTTTGTTCTTTCTTTCTGGTCTTACCATTTATTTGTTGGGGAAATGTTTTTCCTGTCGGAATATATGCAGTGTGGACTTCAATGATAATGTCTTCATACTCTTTCTTAGGACATTTCTCTGACATCTGTATTTTTGTAAATGAGTAGCTGGATCTATAGCTTTCACCAGGTTGCACATTTGGGCAGAACTACGTAAGTAGTATTCTGTTCTTCCATCAGACACCAGATTGTGTCTGATTGTCTTCTTTTGTCATGTCCTCAGTTGTGATGATGGTTATCTATGTGTCCTTTTCTGTGGTAGGTTTATTAAAGTGAATTTAATTTTTCTTAAAGGTGTGGATTCTAAACCATCCTTATTTTATAATATATATGTATATAAAACAGTATGTTTAAAGAAATGCATTTATTGGAAGCAAACGTTGGAACAGGACATCAATATTATTAATTCCCATTCAGAGTTAATAATTCTATCAGAGCGGGCACCTGGGTGACTCAGTTGGTTAAGCAACTGCCTTTGGCTCAGGTCATGATCCTGGAGTCCCAGGATCAAGTCCCACATCAGGCTCCCTGCTTGGCAGGGAGTCTGCTTCTCTAGCTGACTTCTCTCCTTTCATGCTCTCTCTATCTCATTCTCTCTCTCTCTCTCCCTCAAATAGATAAATAAAAAATCTTAAAAAAAAATAATTCTGGGGCACCTGGGTGGTTCAGTGGGTTAAAGCCTCTGCCCTTGGCTCAGGTCATGATCCCAGAGTCCTGGGATCGAGCCCCGCATCGGGCTCTCTGCTTAGCGGGGAGCCTGCTTCCTCCTCTCTCTCTGCCTGCCTCTCTGCCTGCTTGTGATCTCTGTCTGTCAAATAAATAAATAAAATACTTTTTAAAAATTTAAAAAAATAAAAAAATAATTCTATCAGAGCTGAGTTTAAATATACCTTTAATATACGAATGAATAAACTTTGCCAAGAGTACTGTGATTATCAGTTTCTGAGCTTTCTGTTGTATTCCATTGACATGTGTGTCTGTTTTTCTGCCAGTACCATACTGTTCTGATGACAACAGCTTTGTAATCTAGCTTGAAATTGGAGTGTGGTGACTCCAGGTGGCTTAGTCACTTGTTTGCTTGGCTGCTTGCTTGCTTTCTTTCTTTCTTTCTTTCTATCCATGAGATTATTTATTTATTTTTACTTAGTTTATATTTGTATTCTAAATGTTTTTCTTTCACTTCTTTTTTATTATGATCATATAATGTACTATTTGTTTCAGGGGTACAAGTGAGATCCTTCTGTTTTACACACTACACAGTGCTCACCACAGCACATACCCTCCCCATGCCCATCACCCAACCACCCCATTCTCCCACCCCCCACCCCCTTCAGAACCCAGTTTGTTTCCTGAGATTGTGTCTTTTGCTTTGACTCCCTATCTGGTTTCATCTTGCTTCCTTCCTCTATTCCCCTATGATCCTTTGTCTTGTTTATTAAATTCCACATATCAGTGAGATCATATGATAATTGTCCTTCTCTGATTGACTTATTTCATTTAGCATAATACTCTCTATCCATCCATGTCATTGCAAATGGTAAGATTTCATTTTTTTGATGGCTGCATAATATTCAATGCTATATATATCCATATAGATCCATTCATCTGTGGAGGGACGTCTGGGCTCTTTCCGTACTCTGGCTCTCGTGGGCGTTGCTGCTATAGACATTGGGGTGAATTGAAGGTGACCCTTGAGATCATTACATTTGTATCTTTAAGGTAAATACCCAGCAGTGCAATTGCAGCGTTGTGGGGAAGCTCTATTTCCAGCTTCTTGAGGAACCTCCACAGAGTTTTCTAGGGTGGCTTCACCAGCTTGCATTCCCACCAACAGTATAAAAGGGTTCCTCTTCCTCCATGCCCTCACCAACACCTGTCATTTCCTGACTTATTCATTTTAGCCATTCTGACTGGTGTAAGGTTGTATCTCATTGTGGATTTGATTTGTATTTTCCTAATGTCGAGGTATATTAAGCAGTTTTTTATTTGTCTGTTGGTCATTTGGATGTCTTCTTTGGAGAAATGTCTGCTCATGTTCTCTGCCTGTTTCTTGATTGGATTATTTGTTCTGAGGGTGTTGAGTTTGGTAAGTTCTTTCTAGATTTTGGGTATGAGCCCTTTATCTGATATGTCATTTGAAAATATCTTCTCTCGTTCTTTTTGTTGTCTTTTGCTTTTGTTGATTATTTCCTTTGCTGTGTAAAAGCTTGTTATCTTGATGACATCCCAACAGTTCACTTTTACTTTTGTTTCCCTTGCCTTTGGAGACGTGTCTAGCAAGAAGTTGCTGTGGCTGAGGTCACAAAGGTTGCTGCCTCTGTTCTCCTCGAGGATTTGGATGAATTCCATCTCACATTGAGGTCTTTCATCCACTTGGAGTCTATTTTTTGTATATGGTATAAGGAAATGGTCCAGTTTCATATTCTGTATATGGCTGTCCCATGTTCCCAGCACCATTTGTTGAAGATACTTTTTCTTTTCCAACTGGATATTCTTTCCTGCTTTGAGGAAGATTAGTTGACCCTAGAGTTGAGGGTCCATTTCTGTTTCTCTATTCTGTTCCATGGATCTGTGTGTCTGTTTTTGTGCCAGGGCCATACTGATAATATACTTAATATTACATACTTGATATTACATATACTTGATATTACATACATACTGATAACAATACTTGATATTACAACTTTGTAAGAGAACTTGACGTCTGCAATTGTGTTGCCGCCAGCTTTGGTTTTCTTTTCCAACATCCATTTTCGAGGTCTTTTTCCACAAAAATTTTGGGATTATTTATTCCAGTTCTGTGAAAAATGTGGATGGTATTTTGATAGAGATTGCATTGAATCTGAGGATTGTTCTGGGTAGCATAGACACTTTCACAATACTTTTTCTTCCAATCCATAAGCATGGAACATTTTTCCATTTCTTTGTGTCTTCCTCCCTTTCTTTCATGACTATGGTATGGTTTCCTGAGTACAGATCCTTTGCCTCTTTGGTTAGAAGGATTTCTAAGTATCTTATGGTTTTGGGTGCAATTATACATGGGATTGACTCCTTAATTTCTCTTTCTTCTGTCACATTGTTGCTGCAGACAAATACAAGTGATTTCTGTGTAGTGATTTTATATCCTGTCACTTATTACGGAATTCCTGGATGAGTTCTAGCAGTTTTGGGGTGGAGTCTTTTGGGTTTTCCATGAAAAGTATCCTATTGTCTGCAAAGGGTGAGAATTTGACTTCTTCTTTGTTGATTCAGATGCCTTTTCTTTCTTTTTGTTGTCCGATGTCTGAGGCCAAGAATTCTAGTACTATGTTGAACAACAGTGATGAGAATGGGCATCCCTGTCATGTTTCTGACCTGAAAGGAAAAGCTCTCAGTTTTCCCCCATTGGGAATGTTGTTTTCTATGGGTTTCCCATAGATGGTCTTTATGATGTGGAGGTATGTACCCTGTATCCCTCCACGGTGAAGAATTTGGATCAAGAAGGGATGCATTAATTTGTTAAATGGTTTTTCTGCATCTATTGAGAGGACTCTATGGTTCTTGTTCTTTTCCTCTATTAAGGTAGTGGATTCCATTTATTGATTTGCAGTTGTTGAACCACCCTTGCAGCCCAGGAATAAATTCAATTTGGTTGTGGTGAATCATCCTTTTAATGGGCTGTTGGATCATATTGGCTAGTATGTTGGTGAGAATTTTTGCATCCATATTCATCAGGGAGAGTGGTCTGTAATTCTCCTTTTGAGTGGGGTCTTTGTCTGGTTTTGGGGACCGAGGTAATGCTGGCCTTATCAAAAGGGTTTGGAAGTTTTCCTTCCGGTTGTATTTTTTGGAAAAGTTTCAGAAGAAGAGGTATTAAATCTTCTTTAAATGTTTGGTAGAATTCCCCTGGGAAGCCGTCGGGCTCTGGGCTCTTGTTTCTTGGAGGATTTTTGATGACTGCTTCAATTTAGTCACTGATTATGGGTCTCTTCAGGTTTTCTGTTCTTCCCAGTTCAGTTTTAGTCGTTTCTATGTTTCTGGGAATGCATCAATTTTTTCAAGACTGCCTGATTTTTTGACATAGAGTTGCCATCCTATGTTCTTATAATTGTTTGTATTTCTTTGGTGTTGGGTGTGATCTCTCCTTCTTGATTCATGATTTTATTGATTTGTGTCCTTTCTGTGTTCTTTTTCAGAAGTTTGGCCAGGGGTGTATCTATCTTATTAATTCTTTCAATGAAAGAATTAGTTTTATTGATTTGTTCTACTATTCTTTTAGTTTCTACTTCATTGATTTCTGCTCTAATCTTTATTATTTCTCTTCTCCTTCTGGGTTTAGGCTTTCTATGCTCTTCTTTCTCCAGCTTCTTTAGGAGTAGGGTTAGGTTGTGTAGTTGAGATCTTTCTTGGTTCTTGAGAAAGGTTTATAGTGCTATATACTTCCCTCCTAAGACCACCTTTGCTGCATCCTAAAGATACTGAACAGTTGTGTTTTCATTCTCCTATGTTTCCATGAAAAAAATTTTTTAAAGATTTTTTTAAATTTTTATTTATTTGTCAGAGAGAGTGAGAGAGCGAGCACAGGCAGGCAGAGGCAGAGGGAGAAGCAGGTTCCCTGCTGAGCAAGGAGCCCGATGTGGGACTCGATCCCAGGACGCTGGGATCATAACCTGAGCCGAAGGCAGCCGTTTAACTGACTGAGCCACCCAGGCGTCCCTCCATGAAATTTTTTTTTTAATTAATTTTTTTTTAAGATTTTATTTATTTATTTATTTGAGAGAGAGGCAGTGAGAGAGCATGAGCGAGGAGAAGGTCAGAGGGAGAAGCAAACTCCCCGTGGAGCTGGGAGCCTGATGCGGGACTCGATCCCGGGTCTCCGGGATCATGACCTGAGCCGAAGGCAGTCGTCCAACCAACTGAGCCACCCAGGCGTCCCCCTCCATGAAATTTTTTTAAAGATTTTATTTATTTATTTGACAGAGATCACAGGTAAGCGGAGAGTCAGGCAGAGAGAGAGGAGGAAGCAGGCTCCCCGCAGAGCAGAGAGCCTGATGTGGGGCTCGATCCCAGGACCCTGGAATCATGACCTGAGCTGAAGGCAGAGGCTTTAACCCACTGACCCACCCAGGCACCCTTGTTTCCATGAATTTTCAAAATTCATCTTGAATTGACTGGTTGACCCATACATTCTTTACTAGGATGCTCTCTAGCCTCCATGTATTTGAGTTCTTTCCACCTTTTCTCTTATGATTGAGTTTCATTTTCAAAGCATTGTGGTCTGAAAATATGCAGGGAATGATCCCAGTCTTCTGGGATGAGAATTAACATGGTGGCCTCCCTATCTCTGGCCCTAGAGCTGAGAGCTCAGGGCCCCACTTCTCAGTGCACCCTCACAGAAAAGTGGTCAGTCCTTCATGTCTCCCTGGTCTCTGTCCACACTCCATGCTCACTGGTCCTCTGACCAAGCATTTCAGTCTCTGGCACACAACCCAGTTTGGAGTCTCCAAACCCAGCAGACTCCTCCAGGATGCTCAGGCACCACTCCTCCTGGGGGAGGAGGGGGGCTTTCCCCATTTGTGCTGCTTCTTGGGCCCCCTCTCAAAGAGCAGTGGCCAGACGGTGCTGTGGATCACATTTTCTGGTGACCTCCAGCTTAGAGCCCACTCCTGAGCTCACTTTTTGCAGCCAGCTTCTGTGCTCTGATGCCTGGGAGCTCTGCTTCCCTCAAGTGCCCCTGGTCTTCCTGGGACCCCAAGGATCCTGAGATCACACTGTCCCATCGAGGGTTCCACCCCCTGCCCAGCTGCCAGAGTGACATCCATCACCAGGGAAGACTTCAAGAAGTTCCAATTTTGTGCTCTGCTGCCCTAGCACTTGGCAGTAGCCGCTGACAGAGTCTCCCTCCCCCCAGGGTTTATCTTCCCACCTATCAGCTTAGACTCACTTTTCTCTACTTCCTACCTTGTGGAAAGTGGTCACTTTTCTGTTTGTAGAGTTGCTGCTCTTCTTTTCTCAGGTCTATGCTTTAATTTGCAGGTGTTCAGAATGGGTTGATAGCTCTCTAGCTAAATTCCTTGTGCCAGATGAAATGAAGGTGTCCTACTCCTCTGCCCACTTGGACTCTCTCTCTCTTCTTCTTTCTCCAGATTGCTTTGGATATGGTGGACATGTTAACATTATTAAGTCTTCCAGTTAATAGCATATGCTTCCATTTATTTGTTTCATCTTCCAAATCTTTGGCCCATACATTCACCCACCAACACGCACATATTTTTCCTTCCTTTTCCACCCTGTGTTCAGTATACCAGGTCTTCCTCATTCTTGGTTACTTTTATTCCTCGATTTTTTTTTTTTTTTGCTTGATGTGACTGTCAATGGCATTGCTTTCTTAATTTCTCTTTGTGGAAGTTGGTCATCAGCATATAGAAATACAAGTTAGGGCATTTGGGTGGCTCAGTCAGTTAAGTGTCTGCTTTTAGGTCAGGTCATGAACCTGGGGTTCTGGGAATTAATCTGGCATTGGGCTCCCCGCTCAGCAGGGTGTCTGCTTTTCCCTGACTCTCTGCTGCTCCCCCTGCTTATGCTCTCTCTCTGTGTGTATGTCAAATAAATATATTCTTTAAAAAAAAGAAATGCAACATGTCTCTATATATTGACTTTGTATCCTTCAACTTTACTAAAGTTATTTGTTCTAATTTATTCAAATTTGTTTGTTAATAAAACAATTTATTTTTTTGTGAACTCCTTAGGGATTTCTTTTTTTTTCCTTAGAGATTTCTACATATAGTATCCTGTCATCTGCAAATAGTGACCATTTTCTTTTTCTATTTACATATCTTTCTTTCTTTTATTTATTTTTATTTTTTGGTCTAAATGGTTTGACAAGGGCTTTCAATACGATAATGAATGAAAGTGTTAAGAGTGGGCATCTTTATCTTGTTCTTGCTGGTAGTGGGAAAGTTTTCAGCATTTCACCCTCGAGTATAACGTCAGCTGTGGGCTTTTCATATAGGGCCTCTCTTTGGTTGAGGTGTGTTCCCTCAGTACCCAGATGGTTTAGAGTCTTTATCATAAATGTATATTGAATCTTGTTAAGTGTTCTTTCTGCTCTATTGTAACAATCTAGGATTCTTATCTTTTATTTTGTTAAGGTGGTGTGTGCTATTGGTGGATGTGCAGATGTGGAATCATCCTTGCATCCCTGGAATAAATCCCACTGGATCACGTTGTGTGATTCTCCTGATGGATTGTTGAACTGACGTTGCCAATAATTGGTTGAGGATTTTTGCCTCTCTGTTCATGAGGGATATTGGCCTTTCCTTTTCTTGTAGCATCCTTGTCTTGTTTTGGTAGCAGGGTACTATTGCCTTCACATAATGAGTTTGGACTTATGCCCTTCTCTCCTTTTGTAAAAACATTTTGGGAAGGGTTGGTATTAATTCTTCTTCTACTGTCTGGTTGAACTCCTCAGTGAAAGTGTCTGGTCTTGGGCATCTGTTTCCTGGGAGGATTTGATTATCAAATCAATCTTCTTACTGGTGATCAGTCTGTTCAGATTTTTTTTCCTTTACAGGTAATTCTATGTTGTTGTCAGGAACTTATCCATTTCTTCTAGGTTTTCTAAGGTGTGGCCTTCTACTTGCTCATAGTACTCTCTAATGATCCTTTGTATTTTTGTGGTATTCCTTGTAATAGCTCAAGTTTCTTTCTTAAGTTTTTCACATTTTTAATTTAAATTCAATTAGCCAAGGTATAGTTTTTGATGGAATGGTCAATGATTCATTAGTTGCACGTAACACCCAGGGCTCATCACCACATGTCCCCTCCTTAATACCCATCATCCAACTACCCCGCCCCCCAACCTAGCTCTCCTCTGGTTTGTTTCCTATGATTAAGAGTCTCTCACGGTTTGTCTCCCTCTCTGATTTCTTCCCATTCAGTTTTCCCTCCCTTCCCCTGTGGTCCTCCACACTATTCCTTGTGTTCCACATATGAGTGACACCATATGATTATTGTCACTCTCTGCTTGACTGATTTCACTTATCATAATCCCCAGTTCCATCCATGCTGATGCAAATGGTGGGCACTTGTCGCTTCTGATGGCTGAATACTGTTCTGCGGTATGAATGTACAACATCTTCTTTATCCATTCCTCTGTTGAAGGACATCTCTGCTCCTTCCACAGTTTGGCTCTTGTGGACATTGCTGCTATGAACATTGGGGAGCATGTGCCCCTTCATTTCACTGCATCTGTGTCTTTGGGGTAAATACCCAGGAGTGCAATTGCTGGGTCATAGGGTAGCTCTATTTTTAACTTTCTGAGGAATCTCTACACTGTTTTCCAGAGTGACTGCACCAGCTTGCATTCCCACTAACAGTGTAAGAGGTTTCCCCTTTCTCCACATCCTTGCCAACAGTTGTTGTTTCCTGTCCTGTTAATTTTAGCCACTCTATGGGGCGCCTGGGTGGCTCAGTGGGTTAAAGCCTCTGCCTTCGGCTCGGGTCATGATCCCAGGGTCCTGGGATCGAGCCCTGCATCAGGCTCTCTGCTCAGCAAGGAGCCTGCTTCTCTCTCCCTCTCTCTGCCTGCCTCTCTGCCTACTTGTGATCTATGCCTGTCAAATAAATAAAATCTTTAAAAAAAATTTTTAGCCACTCTAACTGCTGGAAGGTGGTAGCTCACTGTGGTTTTGAATTCCCTGATGACAATTGATGTGGAGCATTTTTTCATGGACTGCTGTCCATTTGTGTGTCTTCTTTGGAGAAGTATCTCATCCTGTCTCTGCCCATTTCTTGAGTGGTTTCTTTGTTTCTTGGGTGTTGAGTTTGAGCAGTTCTTTATAGATCTTGGATACCAGACCTTTATCTGTCATGCCATTTGCAAATATCTTCTCCCATTCTGTAGGTTGCCCTTTAGTTTTGTTAATTGTTTTCTTTGCTGTCCAGAAGCTTTTTACCTTGATGGAGTCTCAATTGTTTATTTTTGCCTTTGTTTCCCTGGCCTTTAGAGACATGTCTTGCAAGAAGTTGCAGTGCCCAAGATTGAAGAGGTTGTTATCTTTATTCTCCTTTAGGATTTTGATATGAGACAGGAATCAATTATCTTTCTTTCCTGATTGTATTTGAGCCCTCTGTCATTCTTGGTGAGTCTAGCTAAAAGTTTGTCAGTTTGGTTTATCTTTCAAAAAAAAAAAAAGGCAGCTCGTATTTTCATTGATATTTTGTCTTTTTAGTCTCCATTGGATTTATTTCTACTTTCCTTTTTGTTATTTCCTTCTATCTACTTATTTGAGGGTTGTTTTCCCCCCCACTTCTTTCCCATGTATATTAGGCTGGTTACTGGAGAACTTTCAGATGGATTGATGAGGACCTGAATTTCTTTGAACTTTCCCCTTAGAACCACTTTTGCTGCATCCCGTAACTTTTCATAGGGTCTCTTTTTCTTTTGTCTCAAGGTACTTTTAAACTTTCTTTTGATTTCTTATTTGACTATTGGTTCTTTACTAGCATTTTGTTAAATTTCCACATACTTGTGACTGTTCCATTATCTTCTTGGGACTGATTCCCACTTTCATACTATTGTGGTGGGACAAGATTTGAACCAGAGCATGAAGGGAGCATTCAGTTTAAAGGTTAGTTTCCTGGGGTATTTCCTTTTTTTTCTTTAAGATTTTATTTATTTATTTGACAGAGAGAGATCACAAGTAGGCAGAGAGGCAGGCGTGGGGTAGGGGAGCAGGCTCCCCGCTGAACAGAGTCCCCAATGCGGGGCTCGATCCCAGGACCCCGGGACTATGACCTGAGCCAAAGGCAGAGGCTTTAACCCACTGAGTCACCCAGGGGCCCCTCTTTTCTGAGGGCAGACCACAACTTCCATGGGGACAGATGAAGGTTTTGTGAGACTGGAGGGGAGGTGGTGAACCCTTGTTAGAATTACTGATTACTACCATGCAGACTATGTACCACTGTTCACACTGTAGTCCTGATGGATATGTACCTCCTTGGAAACATTTTCCAGGAGGTGCAGGGTGGCCTTCTCCAACAGAAAGGTGCCATGTGGGTTCATGCATGGCCCCAAGTCATAAAGCAGGATGTGTGGTAAATTGGGGGATCAGAACCTGACTTTCTGTAGGAAGTGACAGAAACAGGGCATGGTGAGTTTCATGACAATAACTAAGGTCTCAAGTGACCCACTGGGTGTTGGGAGTGGGTGGGGAAGTTGGGCCTGTGGTCTGTCTCATCAGAACCTGTGGGATTCAGGGACACTGTTGAGTTGTGTGGAGTTGTTGTGTGGAGTTGTGTGGAGACAGGTAGACAGCAATCTCTGGCCAGGCACGAGGGTCACACTAGATGGCCACCAGAGGGGCAGTGTGTGGTGGGAGCCAGTGCTCCATTTCCATGAAAACCGATCAGGATCTGGTGACTGTGACTCCTAGCAGCAGCATGGGGAGAGGAGGGCAGTGGCGGTGCATACTGCCTACGCAGTATGTGCATAGGACATAGGGTTGTGGTCAGCACTAAACTGGAGTCCACTGAAGTGAACCGTGCCTGGCACAGAAGGCGCCCAGTCACTGTAGCTGTGGGCACTGTGCCTGTGGCACTTTCATGCTGGGGCTCCCATGCTGCTGCTTCCTATTTTTCATCATTTTCATGGTCATGAGCCTCTGCTCTTGTCACAGTAATTCTGTATATGGCCCCCAGGAGTATTGCCCTCCCTCCATCTGGCCCTCATCCTCTGCCTTGTGCCAGCCAATGCCAGGGTAGCCTTCTCAAGAGGCAGCTCTGTCAGTCCTCTGATGGAACACTTCCATCGGTCCCCTGTGAGGTGAGGACAATGCCCGCCCTGGACGAAGGCTGCAGGTTCCCAATCAGGAGAGCCATGTCTTCCTTTTCAGGCTGGCCTGCCCTCCCCTCAGTCCTCCTCAGGGAGGCTGTCGTACTTCGTCAGGTGACAGCTCTGACCTTAAAAACCAATACTGTTTTGTGTTTCTCTGTGCCTTAGCTCACCCGTGGCATGTCTTTCAAACTTCTCAGTGGGTTTTCAGGAGTCCTGCAGGTCTGTCTGCTCAAAGAGGGGATGACCTTGGAGGGCCAGCCTTTCCTGTCACCACCCTCTGCATGTCCCTGAGGTCTGGAGCCAGCTGCCCCACTGAGTGCTGAAGGGCCTGAGCCAGCCCATCCTGAGCCCAGGCTGTATCAGCTGTGTAGACTGATGTGTGCCAGAAGCAGTGGGCAGGTGGCATGGGCCAGGGCAGGCAGTTCCTCTTTCTTATTTCTTCCCCTCTCTCACTCCCAGAGGTAGCTCAGAGCAGCCTCCACACCCACATCCTGAGATCCCTTGATCTGTGACTCCAGCATTCAGTGTTTCCCGTTGTCTGTGTCCCATACCCACACCCATGGCAGTTCCTGGATCAGGGAGGGATTGTACCCTTGTCTGTACTTGACCCTCTTCCTGTCCCGCACTGAGCCCACCCACCTTTGTGTCTTCCATGGATGTGCTTGGAAGCAAGCTCGTCCACAGGAAATCTAGTAGCCAAATGGATCCGAGTAACAACCACTGAATTAGTGATCCAGGACAGAGAACAAACCAGCTCTGAAACCTGTCCCATGCTCTGTGACCATCTCATACTAACGCAGACCCAGTAATAGCTTTCTGGATTATGACATGGTAGTTTTCTCTACTTAAACTCTGTTGCATGCATAGGTGCTGACCCTGGATGGAAAGGGACCATGGCTCCTCTAGGCTAGGATTAACAGGAAAAATGTAGGAATTCAGTGAAATTTGAATTCCAGGCACAGAGTGAATAAATATTGTTGAGGAAATACTCCCAAGTAGGACATAGGAACATTGTGTATCAAAGCTTTTTCAGATGGGTTACTGAAAGTGAAAGAAAAATCTTGTTTATTGCTTATTTTAATTCCAGTCAAGTCAGCATGCAGTGTTATATTAGTTTCAGGTGTGCAGTAGCGTGAGTTAGTAATTCTGTATATCCCTCCCTGCTCACCGAGACAGGTGTGCTCTGAGTCCCCTTCATCTGTTTCACTCATCCCTCCTCCACCTCCGCTTTGCTAGCCATCAGTTTGTTCTCTGTTGTTAAGAATCTGTATTTTGGTGTGGTGTCTCTTTTTTCTCCTTTATTTTTTGTTTGTATGTTTGTTTCTTCAATTCTACACAAGAGTGACATCATATGGTATTGTCTTTCTCTGATGGACTGATCTCACTTAGGACAATCCTCTCTAGATCCATCCGTGTGGCTGCCAATGGCAAGATTTCATTCTTTTTATGGCTGAGTAATATTCCACTGTGTGTGTGTGTGTGTGTGTGTGTGTGTGTGTGTACACATCTCTCAGCTCATTTAGCCCTTTATCAGTGGACACTTGGAGTGTTTCCATATTGTGATCTTGTAAATAATGCTGCAAGAAACATAGGGGGTGCATGTATCCTTTTGAGTTATTGTTTTTGTATGCTCTGGGTAAATACTCAGTAGTGTTGTTGCTGGATCCTAGGGTAGCTCTATTTTTAACATCTTGAGGACCCTCCAAACTGTTTTCCAGAGTGGCTGCAGCAGAATGCTTTTCCACCAACAGTGCACAAGGTCTCCCCTTTTTCCACATCTTCCCAGCCTCTGTCATTCCTTGTGCCATTGATGGGATTCATTCTGACAGTATATGCTAATATCTCATTATACTTCTGATTTGCATTTTCCTGAGCTGGGGTGATGGTGAACATCTTTTTATGGGTCTGTTGGCCATCTGTATTTCTTCTTTGGAGAAATGTCTGTTTGTGTCTTCTGACTCTTTTTTAACTGTATTATTTGTTTTTTGGGGTGTTGAGTTGTATCCATTCTATATATTTTGAACAATATCCCTTTACTGCATAGGATTCTGCAAATATCTTCTCCCTTTTAGTAGGTTGTCTTATTATTATTACTTCTTTCTTCTTTTAGTTCTTCTCCTGTGCAGAAACTTTTTATTTTGATATAGTCCCAGTTGTTTATTTTTTCATTTATTTCCTTTGCCTCAAGAGACAGTCTAGAAAAATGTTGCTTTGATCCATGTCAAGAAGATACTGTTGGTGTTCTCTTATAGGATTGTTATGGTTTCAGGTCTTCCACTGAGGTCTTGAAACTGTTTTGCGTTTATGTGTCTGTATGGCCTAAGGAAGCAGAGTAATTACATTCTTCTGTGTGTAGCTGTCAAGTTTTCCCAGCACCATTTGTTGTAGAGACTGTCCTTTTCCTTTTCGATATTCTTGCCTGCTTTGGGGAAAATTAATTGGCCACACAATTGTGGGTTTATATCTGAGCTTCTATCCTGTTCCCTAGGTCACTGTGTGTATTTTTGTGCCAGTGCCATGATGTTAGGCTGACTACAGCTTTGTAATATAACTTGAAATCTGGAATTGTGACTCCTCCAGCTTTGTTTTTCTTTCTTAACATTACATTGGCTGTTCAGTATCTTTGGTGGTTCCATACAGATTGTTAGGAGTGTTTGCTTGAATTCTTTTTGTTTAACTGAATGTCAGTGAGCCAACTCCCAGTACATCATTAGTTTCAGATGTACTGTTCAATAATAGATCAGGTGTGTATAACCCCCAGTGCTCATTGCATCACATGCCCTCCTTAATGCCCATCACCCAGTTACCCATCCCCCATCCACCTCCCCTCCAGCAACCCTCAGTTTGTTTCTGTAATGAAGAGTCTCTCGTGGTTTTTCTCCCTCTCTGATGACTTCCCATTCAGTTTTCTCTCCCTTACTCTCTGATCCTCTGTGGTGTTTCTCCTATTTCACATATGAGTGAACCCATGTGCCGATTGTCTTTCTCTGATAGACTTACTTCGCTGAGCATAATACCCACCAGTTCCAGCCAGGTGGATGTGATGGTAGTCTTCATCCTCTCTGATGGCTGAATAATATCCCATTGTAGATATGAACCACATCTTCTTTATCCATTCATCTGTCCATGGACATCTGGGCTCTTTCCATAGTTTGTCTAGAGTGGATAATGCTGCAGTGAACACTGGGGGCAGGTGCCACTACTTTCACTCAATCTGTATCTTTGGGGTAAATACCTACTATTGCAATTGTGGGCCGTAGGTAGCTCTATTTTTAAGTTCTTGAAGAAACTCAGTAACATTTGGCAGAGTGGCTATACAAGCTTGCATTCCCACCCCGCAGTGTGAGAGGGTTCCCCTTTCCCTACATCCTCTCCAACACTTCTTGTTCCCTGCCTTGATGATTTTAGCCATGCCAGCTGTTGTAAGGTGGTATCTCGTTGAGGTTTTGATTTGTATTTCCCTGATGGCTATTGATGTGGAGCACTTTTTTGTGTCTCTTGGTCTCTTGTATGTCCTTTTGGGAGAAAGCTGTGTACATGTTTTCACCTATGTAGTCCCAGGAGCATGGAAGGTGTGATCGGCTTCAGCATGGAGGCCTTCAGAGACATCTGAATTGAGGGCTAGAGTTAAGGAGAGTATCAGGCTTAGGCTTTTCGTGCCATATGGCATGAAAGAATAAACAGGCAGGGATTGGTTCAAGGTGTCTTCAGATTTCTCCTGCTCTAAATCCTTTCTGTAGTTCCAAAAGGCATGATTTCTGACTTTGTTGTAGGATGAGCCCTCTGCTTCACTCAGGTGTCAGCATTCCCTGGGGATTTGGAGCCAGCCCTCCGGGAGTGGTCCTTTAAAAAGCCTACCTGGGGTTAGGATTGGGGCCTAGGATCATGGCAGGTTCAACCTGCCAGGTGTGTAGCAAGACTCCTAGAGGGCTGAGTTGAGGTCATTGGTCATGGTGACTTTTAGGCCCCAGCAGCCATTGAATGTGGGGGTGGCCTCAGGTGGGCATGCAGATTTCTCCTGCTCTGAACTGTTTCTAGAGTTCCAAATGGGTGGCAGGCAGAGGAATCTGGAATTGCTCAGACGTCCCCAGTCCCTGGGGCTTTGGCGCAAGGTCTCTGGGGATAGAACGCTCTGGGCCCAAAATAGGGTCAGGGTTGGGGTCAGGCTTAGGGTCACAAGTTAGGGTCAGGGGTTAGGATTACAGTTTAGGGGCTTGCTAGGGTTAATTTATTTGCCTTTTATTACAAGATGTCCATGCTTAAATAAGACATTTTCCTAGAACATTTTATAGTATGTAAGCCACATAGTTATGTAAGCCAAATATATTTTTATATTTTTTATATCTTATGTAAGCCAAATATATTTTTATATTTTTTATATATTATTATATATTTTATATATATTTTTATAGCATGGAAGCCAAATAGTTATAGAGAAGAACCAAATATTCCAAAGCAACACATAAGACAATATTTCTTGACATTTATGTTTTACGGTCAAAATAATTAAAAATCGAGTTGCTCTGTGACTCTTCTCCCAAGTGAATTCACTGGCCCTGTCTTTCTGTCCTTGGATAAAAGCATCTTCTCAGTGGCTTACTTAATGCGCCTCTCTGAAAAGAATGGCTGTCTGAGCCCTTAGCCTGCATTCCTTCCTATCCTGATCCTTTAATTATGTCCCACCATCCTTGCAAGCTCCTAGGTGGGACTAGAGTTATACATTTGCACTAAGTAAATACTCCATATATATTTATTAATTGAAAAAGTATGGCTTCCTTTTTAATCAAAAATATCCATGTTTTATCAATGAATTATTTACCCTCGGAATATATTTGGAGAAAGCTATTGCTCCATGAACAGACATCTGTCAAGGCTCTGGCTTTACTAAGTCCTGTGTCATGCTTCCGTGACCTAGCCAGAGTGCTCATGACCCAAGTATGAAGCTCAGCTTCAAACTTCAGGGGTGAGACAATTGAAGGTGCTGGTGGCCTTTGGAGGGCTTGCCCTGCTGGACAGAACCATGTATTCAGGGGCCAGATGTACGTGAGCATCCCCTCCTTCCCTAGCTTCTCCTGTCTTCCTCTACCCTCAGTCAGCATCTGGGTTTGCCTCCAATCGTGTCTTTGCAGACAAACTCTGAGATGGCCCATGGCTTGGGACTCCACTGACATCCCACAGGCTCATTAGAACCAGTGTCAGAGGTGTCGGTGGCGCTGACATGACCCTTGTCCCCAGAATATGTCCCATGAAGAGTCCCAGGAGAGTCTGGGCATGCAGGAAAGATCAATGGGTGATTGTGGCTCTAGCTAAAGCCACTCAGGGGGATCACGCTGGAGGCCATCTCCCATCTCAGTCCAGCTCTTAGGCTGATTGCACAAAGACGACCTAGGAGAGTCCCTTCCTCGCAACTTGAGGCTCATCCTTTCTCACATGAGGAAATGTGTTTAGATGAATTGATTCATTCAAGACGATGGAATGAACTTCTAGGAGTTCAGGGCAGTCTCCAAGATGGATTCTACCTCAGGAGTTCGGACTCCCATGGTCCCCGCTCCTACGGAGTTCCCCCATTGGACACAAGGGCTGTTCTGTGGAGATTCTCCAGGGCAACACTGGGCTGGGCCGTGTCCTCAGGGTGTGCCCCAGGCCATGTGTTGTGGCTGAGGGGCCATGAGCAGTTCTGAACCCAGACCAAATTTTCAGCTGTGCTGCCTTCCTTGCACGCAGATAGCAGTGCCTGGCTCAGGCCTTCACTGCAACAGCTGAGCCGGCTCAGTGAGGACCTTGCCCGGGACACTAGCCCCATGACACTGTGAGGGCACTCGGAGTCCACAGTGAAGTCATGCAATGCGACAAGGGATTCTGCCTCAGGGTAGATGATGCAAGGTATCCTTTCCCAGCAAACATGATAAAAAACACTTAAATGACAGAACAATTAAGTAGTTCCATGTACTCTATATGATGGCAGTGATGGGAAAAGTGAATGATGGGGTCAGAAAGGGGAATGGGAGTTCCAAGAAGCAGGCTGGAGTCGTCACAGAGTAGGGGGTATCTCGTGGAGGAAGGGACCAGGAGGCTCGTCACAGGGTCCAACAGGGCACCGTCAGGGTGTGTGCTCGACCTGACCCACGACCCCCCAGGGGCACTGGGGGATTCTAGCTCCAGAGGGTCTGCAGAAATGGAAAGTGGCCTGAGCAGAACCTTGGTGGTCCGTCTTCCTGGTTCCTGGGTGTGGCTCTTTCTGGACTTCTGGAGGCTGTTGATTTTCCTTTGTTTTTCTCTGTGCTGTACTATTTTGTGTGGATTCAGGGCTGTTAGCTGACACAAATTCTTCTTGAAAAGAAGTGGCATAGCAGCCATCCTTGTTTCCTAAGTAGACCTGAGTAGATTCCACAGTCATAGCCCTTTCCCAGGCCCCTGAGCATTCACGTGCTCTCCGAGTCTGAGATTTGAGAAAACATCTTCTATTCTCAACAGGTTAAAATAATTAATTTGGTTTTTAAAACATTCCACCAAGTGACACTCTTCATCCTCTCTCCCACGATATGTAAACATTGAATGAAGAAGGTTTGACAGGATGAAGGAAGAATGGGCTTTGCAGTGGGGTTTGGGGTGCTGTGTACTCACTGTTGCCACCGTGTGGCCACTCTCCAGATAGCTCGTGGCCGCATGGGTTCCCATTGACTGGATTCAAGGGAGAATGAGACCAGAGAAGGTTGGTCCCTGAATTCCTTAGCTCCGAAAAGCCATCCGCTAATTTATGAGCAGTATTCTACATGGACTCTTAACTAGATATTAGGTTTAGGGTCAGGGTAAAGTTACATGCATTAACTAGGGGAAGTTTTTGTATGTCAATCTTAGCTGCCTAAAGTGTTTCTAAAAAATTCAATGGGAGAGGATATAGTCACCAAAGCACCGAGCACATGACCTGTCCTTGGAAATAGGTCACTAAACGTAACTATTGTATCATCGGAGCTGAGGACCAGGAGCTGGTCCTCCAGGGACTTGGCAGGCAGCCTCTGTGGCCAGCTGGCCGTCTCCCCCTGACAGCCACACCCAGCTCAGCCCATTGTCCGCTCTGCTCAAGGGCAGCAAACAGACCGACCAGGTGCAGGTGGGGCTCCCTCCTGTCAGGCACGGCTTGCTTCAGGCAGCTCCCACACGCATGACGGGTTCCTCTGGTTCCTAGCTATCGGCCTCCCCTTTCTGTTCCCCTGGTTTTGAACCTTTCGCACCTGGGAGAAACTTGGGTTTGCAGATTTCTGCTGACCTTTTGAAGTATAGATCTGTGTTGCCTCTTTTCCCTGTCCTGGGGTCAGAGAGGAAGGCGGGAAAAGTCATCCTACTCTGAAAGCAGCCAACAGAAAGATCAAGTGTGCTCTGTCCCCGGCACCTCAGGTTTGACAGCCATGGCCAACTGTGTACTTCATGTTCTACACGATCAGCTTGATGGACTCATGGACGCGTGTGACATGAAATCGTACTGAAAGAAATCTCCTTACCGAGCTTTTGCCTTGCAGCAGACAGTTTAGGGACACTGCCCCTCGCCCATGCTGTCATTTCCGGTCTGGCCAATGCCCAGTCACACTGACACGTGTAGCCACCCAAGGGCACAGCTGTGACATCGTCCTGGGGCACCCCTGGTCTCTCTGCCCCACCCGCCCCTGGTCTGGGCAACCCTGCACACCCCATGTCCTTCTGACATGTGCCCCCTGTCATGGCACTTGTCACACAAGGCTGTCATCGTTTTCTCTCTGTCTGTCCTTTATGCTGGGAGTAGATCTCTCTTACAGATGCCTGCCTGACCCCGGCCCCTGCACTTGAAAGGAAGAAAAGATGATAGTGAGCTTGGCCAACAGTGAAGGCCTCAGCAATTCCCTCCCCCACCGCCCATGTCTCTGGAGGCCTCGAGCTTCCCACAACACGTTTGTCTGTGGTTGAATTCCACGTCGGTATTGTTCGGATGAGTCAGTCCCATTGCCTGGCAGGTATATCTCGCGGGTTATGTACCACGCAGAGGGTCATCTTGTTCAGGCCAAGACCCTGAGCACCTTTAGGGTTCTCCTGAGTTAGCGGAGGATCTAGCATGTGTGGGCTTCAGGACGAGTCTGACTGAGCCCTCTGCAATGTTCTGGAGCACCTGGCTTCCTGGGCCCTCTGTGGCACTGGCATAGGCTGGCCTAGGCTACTTGTGCAGCCACGATGGGAAAGCCTGGCTTTTCCCATCTTCCTCTACCCTCGGTCAGCATCTGGGTTTGCCTCTAACTGTGTCTATGCAGACAAACTCTGAGATGGCCCATGGCTTGGGACTCCATTGACCTCCCACATTCTCATTAGAACCAGTGCCAGAGGTTCCTATGTCCCTTACATGACCTTTGTTCCCAGAATATGCCCCATGAATAGTCTCATGAGAATATGGGAGCACAGGAAGGATCTGTGGTTACTGAGACGGGATCGCCAGGGGCGGTTAATGGAGGGCTGCATTCCGACGGGGCATCAGGTTCTGGGTCGGTGCCAGGTTGGCTGCCGACGTTGCCAGTGGCCTCAGGGGGGCTTGCAGTTTCTCCTGATCTGAGGGCTCTGTGCAGCTCCACGGTTTCCTCCTGGGGTCAGGTGGACTCTTGGGTTGTGACTCAGAGGTCACTAAGGGAATTCAGGGCCAGGACTCTGGGGACAGAAGCCTGAGAGTGCGACCTAGGGTTGGGTTTTGAGCCAAGGGGAATGGAGGCCTCACCTGCTGGTGCTGAGGCGGGCTCCCCGGGGGTCTGAGGGGAGGGAGGTTTGGTAGGCATTTGGAGGAGATCCAGGCTGTGTGTGGGCCCAGCATTTAGAGCGCTCTCTTGCAGGCTTCAGTTTCCCACCAAGTGGAACCGTGGGCCAGGCCCAGGTGGTCCCACAAAGGCCCCCGCTGCCGGGAGCGAGTTGTCCCGGGGATTCCAGCCAATTCTCATGAGCTTCCTGCCCAAATCAACATCGATTTGGGCAGGAAGCTCATGAGAATTGGCTGGCGTTGGGCGGTGATTTGGGCTGGGCACCCGCCCGGTGTTTGGAGTGCTTTCTTGCTAGGTGCGTGTTGTGGCTATGCGGTCCACTAGCCAGGCCCGGCGGCCCTCCTGAGAGCCCCAACAGAAGCAATCTATTCGGGGTCTGTGATGTGGGAGGGTGTGAGCCTGAGCCTCAGGCTCTGGGTTTGTGGTTCAAGGGGGTCACCATAGGTTGGGGTAGCCTGAGGGGGACATGCAGGTGTCTCAGGGTATGAGGGTTTCATGCAGCTCCCAATGGCACAGTTGCCTCCTGGGTGGCAGGCGGAGTCCTGTGGTGTGGCTCAGTGGTCCCCAATCTGGAGGGTTTGTGGGATAGGCCCCTGGGGACTGAAGCCTGAAAACCTAACCTAGGGTTCAGGTTAGGGGGCATGTCAGACCCAATCTTCCAGTGCTGAGACCAGAACCCCAGGGGCTGAGTAGAGGGAGGTTTTGGCCATGCATAAACCTGGCTTTGAGTGCTTTCTCTCGGGGTTCAGGCTGGACCACTAGGGACCTTGGGCCAGGCCCCATCGGCTCCCCTGAAGCTCCCTGCATCCAGAAAGGAGTTTTCTGGGAGTTTCCAGCCAATTCTCACAAACTTTCTGCCCAAATCGATATTGATTTCAGCAGAAATCTGGTGAGAATTGGCCAGCATTGTGTAGCGATTCAGACTATACTCACGCCCACTGTTGGAAGCGGTTTCTGGCTAGGTGTGTGTGGCAACCATCCAGGAACTTGGGCCGGGGACACCCAGTTGCATGGTTGGTGAAGTCAGAAGGAGATTCTTTGGGAATTCTCCTGGATAGAGGCATGCTGGTGGCTTCAAGGGGCTTAGTGTCAGAACCCTGGGGTGAATTTCTTGGGTGATGGTGGGTGAGTCCTGTTATCCCACAGGTTTTCTGTTTCCTCCTTAGTAAATTGCTGGGAGATCATATTCTGCTTAAAGCAGAACCCACCTGCACTGTTGGTGGGCATGCGGGCTGTTGCAGCCACTCTGGAAAAGAGTATGGTGGTTCCTCCAAAAGCTGAAAACTGAACAACCCTCGGATCCAGCAATTGCACTTCTAGGTATTTACCCAAAAGATACAAAAATGCACACTCAATGGGGTACAAGCTCCGTGATGTTTATAGCAGCATATTATCAACAATAGCAAAATGATGGAGGGAGTCCCACTGTCCATTTACTGAGGAATGGAGAAAGAAGATGTGGGATACATAAATCTCTATCTCTATCTCGATCTCCATCTACACACAATGGAATAGGAGCCAGCTTCAAAAAGAATGAAATCTTACCATCTGCGAGGATGTGGGTGGATTTAGAGTGGATTAAGCTCAGCAAAATCAGTAGGACAAGACCAATCCCCTATGACTTGACTCCTATGGAATTTTCAGAAAGAAAACAGATGAACATAGTGAGGGGAGAGAGATAGGCCAATGAGGAAAGAGACTCCACCTTAGAGCACAAACCAAGGGTTGCTAGAGGGCAGGGGTGTTGGGGGGAAGGGTTAAATGGGTGATGGCTGTTAGGGAGGGCACTTGTTGTGATGAGCTCTGGGTGTTCTATGCAGGTGAAGAATCACAAAATCCTACCCCTGAAGCAAAGGAATTATCACTGCATGGAAATGAATTGGAATTGAAGTCAATGAAGAAATGAAGACCATAAGAAGACCATAAAGAAGAAGCAGAACATTTTGTGAAGAGTGAGATGAAAATGGAGTGATTTTCGCTCTCCTGTTTTGTAGATGATCATTTTCAAACACACTGTGGTAGGATACGCTAGTTTCTTGTTGCATAAGGAGTCCTCAGAAAGCCGCCATGAAAGATTCAAATCTCAGAGCTTGTACATGTTCCATTCATATGTTCCTTACAGTTTGCCCAGGTACAAAGATAAGTGGAGAGAAATAGGACAGAAGAGGAAAGGAGGTGTTAAGCATTCAGAAGGTAGCCTTTTCCCTTTCTCATGAAAGACTTGGGCCAGTGTAATTTTGGAAGAAGGAGGGGGGATCCCAGAGCTTTGTGGCAGACGGGAGTTTCTGGTCTGCCTAGAGCTGACAGGGGTTTCTGAGGTGAGCTGAGCTAAGGGCATGACAGGCCCGATCCGCCAGTGCTGAGGTGGGTTCCCTGGGGTGCTGAGTTGAGGGCAGGGTCAGGCAGCATGTCAGACTACGGGGTTGTACCCAGGGGGCTGCAGAAAGTGGGGGTGTCCTCAGTGAGGCATGCAGGTTTCTCAGGCTCTGAAGGGTTCTGCGTAGCTCCAAATGGCAGTTTCCATCTGCGTGGCAAGCGGACTCCTGGGTGTGGCTCAGGGTCCCGAATCTGGAGGGCTTGGGGGACAGGACCCTCGGGACGGAAGCCTGAAAACCCAACCTAGGGTTTGGGATAGGGCCTAGGGCCATGGCAGGCCCGATCTACCAGTGCTGAGAATGAAACCCCAGCAGGCTGAGTAGAGGGTGGGTTTGGCTGGCATTCCGAGGCGACCCGAGCTGCACCTGCACCCGCTCTTAGAGCGCTTTGCTGCGGCTTCAGAGGATACCAGGTGGGACCCTGGGGTGGACTCAGGGGGCTCCCCTGAAGGAGTGAGTTTGCCAGGGCTTTCCAGCCAATTCTCACAAACTTTCTGCCCAAATCGATATCTGCCCAACTGCCCGTGCTGACGCGGGCTCCCTGGGGGGCTAAGTAAAGGGCGGGCTTGGCTGGCATTCGGAGGTGACCTGGACTGCGTGTGCACCTGGCATTTAGGGCTCATTCTTGCAAGCTTCAGGCGATACCATGCAGGACCCCAGGCCGGGCCCGGCAGCTCCCCTTTGGGAGCCGACGGCCCCCACCACCAGAAGCAAGTTCCCTGGGGCTTTCAGGTCAATTCTCACGAGCTTTCTGCTCATGTGACATGGAAAATTTCAGATGCCTTTTGGTAAGGAGAGATTGTGACATTATTTATGTGGCTTATACCTGCCATAAATCTATTGTTATATCTATTGAACAAACTTATCAACCCCTCCCCTCCCCAAGAAAAAAGGTAGAAAAACTTTGGGGAGTACCTTATGGGGCATGAATTAAATAATAAAACAAATCCCTCATTCATAGAACATGGTGATTAGAATAAATCATATATTTTTTTATTTGACTCATCAATATATTTGAGTATTTATATATAGACCAAAAATATTTAATGTGAGGTACTTAAACCTGATTATATAAAACCAGTAGGCTACAGAAAAACAAGTAGCATACATAGGAGTAAAAAAAACCAAGATTTTTATGAAACAATAACAAAATTTTGACAACATTGCTCTAAAAACCAAAGCATGAATTTATGCAACTTGCATTGCGTAATTGGTACCATCACTCAGGGCTGGCTGACACATTTTTGTATGTATGTATGTATTTTGTAAATCTCATGTTGTTTTTCATTTTTCCAATCTCTGTTTTATCTTGTGGGTGATGGTCTTTGTTATATAAGGTTATATGTGATGTTAACGAGAGCACCTAACAGAAATACAGAAGGTACCCACCTTGTCATTACCAGGGCACAAGATTAAAGTTCCTTCTTAGCAAAGCACAAAAGGGAAATCAGAGGAAGTGATTTAGTATTTTCAAGCAGGAAATTAGCTGCTTAAATGCATTACTGTTAAAAAACAGTAATTTACTGTTTCCAAGGGAGAAAGCAAAGCATGAGTGTTTCAACAGGGGCAAGGTTCTCTTTTAACTTTGCAAAATTTATGTACGTTTCTAATAATTTGCAAGTAAAGAGTGCTAGCAACTCAAATTCAAAGCAATACCGAAGAGAAAATTTAAAGGTCAACATTCAGTAGTATTTTTTTTTAAATACTATCAATAGAAAATCTCCATTTATTAGACTCTTCTAGCTCATAGCTATGTTACCTCTAAACATTGTATTTCTTCCTAAAGATGATATTTCATTTCACTTTATATCTAAAAGGGTAAGGATTGGGCGCCTGGGTGGCTCAGTGGGTTAAGCCGCTGCCTTCGGCTCAGGTCATGATCTCAGGGTCCTGGGATCGAGTCCCGCATCGGGCTCTCTGCTCAGCAGGGAGCCTGCTTCCCTCTCTCTCTCTCTCTCTCTCTCTCTCTCTCTGCCTGCCTCTCGCCTACTTGTGATCTCTGACAAATAAATAAATAAAATCTTACAAACAAAACAAACCAAAAATAAAAGGGTAAGGATTTTCCTCCCAGATAAATGAATGTAATTAAAGTGAATATACTTTAAAAAAAAACTACATCAGCTTTCTATCTTTTCATTTGATGAAGCCTCCCTTTTAAAATAAAACAAATAATGGGGCACATGGGTGGCTCAGTGGGTTAAAGCCTCTGCCTTCAGCTCAGGTCATGATCCCAGGGTCCTGGGATCAAGCCCCGAATGGAATTGGGCTCTCTGCTCAGCAGGGAGCCTGCTTCCTCCTCTCTCTCTGCCTGCCTCTCTGCCTACTTGTGATCTCTGTCTGTCAAATAAATAAATAAAATCTTTAAAAAAATAAAATAAAATAAAACAAATAGTAATTCTATCCATTTTAAGCAAGCTATCTTCCTATATCAATGCATGCATTATGTTTATCTTTGTACGTCTGAAAATGTCTCAATGAGTCTTCCTTGTCAACTAGTTATTAAAAATAGAGCATGATTTTCTTCTACCTCTTTGTTCTACTTTACAATGCTTTTAGAGTCCAACCAGATCAGAAGTAGAAAGAGTGTACAGATAAGTGGTAAACAAGGATTGCACAAACAAGAATAAGCATGTTTTGAAACTAATCAAGAACCTTAGTCATTGGTCACGAGCAAAGGAGGTGCAAGAATGAGCTAATATGTCCCAGCAGGAATAGGATGGTGCTTGCTTAAGGGTGTCAGGGCAGAGAGGGACAGAACTTGAGGCCAGGTAAACAAGAATTCATAGACTCGGGGACACTTTCCCAATTTAGAGTTTAACAACCAGTGAAGACCCAGAAAATAGGACAAGTTCACTGCTAGAGTGACCCTTGAAAGCCTGGAGAGAATGGTTGTCCACACCGAAAAAAGTGGGAATGCCTGAGTTTCCCTGGGATACAGTTCTAGAAGGGGTCAAAATGGCTCAGAAAAGTGACTCTGCAGGAGGGAATATATTCTGAGACCAGACCACTAAATGGAGGATTATATTCTGTGAGAATGCCTGGAGGGCACATCCATTTACCAAAGTCATCAGGAACATCACTGGTGAAAGGGGTACTGGTACCATTTTGTACTGTAGACACTTTCTTCTGTAGGCCAGGGCTGATGGTAAGAAAGACGATCACAGAGTTTGGCATTATAGCAATAGAAAAGATGGAACACCAAAGCAATAGTGAAGAGGTGGGAGTTTATAACTTCCGGAAGCCAGGGGACCACAATTACTATAGTGTCCTGCATATCAGAAAGTTAAGCAAGGGTCTCTGCCCACAGGAAGTTAAGGAGATGGTTAGTAAAACATATTATCTTGGAAAGCAAAAGAGTTGGGCAGAAATGGATTTGGATGCAGATAGCTTTTTCTTTTCTTTTTATATCACTTGTCTCGTATTTGTGTATCTTCCTTTTTCTCTCCTTTGATGTATATTTATTCTCACAATATAAACCTTTCCAAGATTATATTTGACATATATGTGTATATATGATATACACAGCCATATCAGTATTCTCTCCCAAACTGAGAGAAGTCTAAGGTGTAAAACAAAATTACCAGCGTCCATTTTTCTCCTTATAAATTCTAGCCTTCATTGTTTGGTGTTTCTCTCCACCATTTCTTGGCACTCAATAACCTTTTCTGCCTTTATTCGTTCATTCAGCTGATGTTCACTGAGGGTATATTATGTGCTAGTTTTACTGGAGACACAAAAGTGAACAAAACAAAATTTGTGCCCATTTGGCACTTCCATTCTCAGAAAGAGAGAGAGAGAGACAGTAGAGAAACAATCACGGGAAGTACAAGGTAGTGATTGCTGCTCTGGAAAAATTCAAGTGAGGTCAGTGGGATGAGGCGCCAGGAGCTGGCAGGGAAGTGTGGTTTTATCGTATTCTCCTCTTCTCTCTGTTAAACTGTGGTTTTATTTATTTTTATTTAATTTTTTATTTATTTGACAGAGATCACAAGTAGGCAGAGAGGCAGACAGAGAAAGAAGGGGAAGCAGGCTCCCTGCTGAGCAGAGAGCACAATGCGGGGCTCAATCCCAGGACCCTGAGATCATGACCTGAGCCAAAGGCCGAGGCCAACCCACTGAGCCACCCAGGTGCCCCTAGACCATGGTTTTAAAAGGAACAGTTTTTATCTCAGTCTGCGGAGGTTGAAAAAGATTACTAAGGGATAGTAGTATTTGTGATTTTCATTCATGGTGAAACATAAGATTCCATCCTTTTTGGGTACAGGAAGCATTTGAAGAGATCAGACAAAAGAATCTAATTCTTCTCTTTGGACCAGCACTGAGTCCTCTGCTTATATATTACCCCCAACCCTCACATCAATATCTTGAACATTTTTATATAAATTATAAAGATGATAAAAACAGAAATGATCTAAACTTCTTTTTGATCCTTATATCAGAGCACCCACCACAAAGTTTTCTCCGAACACGTAGGTTTGACTATTTCTATGAGATGATGTCTAGACAGGCATGCAGATAAGTCAACCAGACATCCAAGCTCTCGTCTCCTGTTTGGGATTCTGTGATACATTTAAACATTGCCAGGGTAAAGGGCCTGTCACTGCCAGTAAAGGCTGATGCTACAGGCTGTTTTGCTCAGATGGTAGCAAGGTAGTATTTGCTGCCACTTTTATGATAATAGTTAAGAATCTCACATTCTGTTAAATTCGGTCATCACACTAATAGCCTAGTTTAGGCAAAGCCAATGCCACACTGATCTTCTAGTTCAGAGAAGAGATATATTGTCTCCAAAATAATAGGTAGAATCAGTGGCCCTTCTTTCTTCCTCTCTTCAGCACCAGAGAGCATCAGGTCTGTTTTTCTCTTGCTGTTTGAACAACAGTGATTCTACCCTGAACAGATACCTGATTCTTCATTGACACTTGCTGTTGTTCTGAAGAAGACATTTGGCAGCAATTTGGAAAATTACAGTGGGGTTTTTTATAAGACCTCATTTCCCGGGCGCCTGGGTGGCTCAGTGGGTTAAGCCGCTGCCTTCGGCTCAGGTCATGATCTCAGGGTCCTGGGATCGAGTCCTGCATCGGGCTCTCTGCTCAGCGGGGAGCCTGCTTCTCTCTCTCTCTCTCTCTCTCTCTCTCTCTCTGCCTGCCTCTCTGCCTACTTGTGATCTCTGTCAAATAAGTAAATAAAATCTTAAAAAAAAAAAAAAAAAAGAAGACCTCATTTCCCATGGCATTTTTTTGGTCATGCTGCCTTTTCCTGGTAGCTGTGTAGAAGCACTAAGAGGACAGGATGCTACATAACCTCTGTGCCCTTAGATCACTTAGCTTGCCTGGGCCTCATGCTATCATCTGTAAAATAAGCCACACAGAAAAGAAATGGCAAAACCATACTAATCATGTGAGTTACAGAATATTCTATTTTGGCAGCATTTCGTCTTGAGAGATACATTTCCAATTGTAATTTATTTCATTTTTATTTGGAAAACAAGACTGTAATCTCAAAAAGATGGTAAACATGTATTGGAATTAGATGAGGGATTTTGTTAATATGTGAGACCAATAACATGTTGGAAAGCAATATCATTAAATCACTGGGAATGCAAGAGTGATGAGGAAGTCAAAGTTGCTTGAAAGGTGAATTTCAAATTGGGTCACATGCACGTTACTGCAGCCACTTGCAGCCAAATCTATGCTAGGTGATGGGGAAGTGAAAGAACATAATGCTGGAGTCAAATCCTTCCCTTAAATACTAGATGCTGGTAGCTGTGGCCAGATTGCTTATGCTCTAACTTAAAATCAGTAAAACTCTCAGTCATTTATTTACTCCCATATAAGGGCTTAAAAACAAAAGAGGTCAAATTTGAGTGTCCAAGATAAGAAATACAGCTATGTACTTAAAGAAATCTGATTAGAGGCAAAAACAAGACTGCTCGTATGCAAATAATAGAAAAGGGAAAGAATGGCTTCCATGTTTTGTTTTGTTTAGCATTGCTTTATTTTTTATTTATTTATTTTTATTTCTTAATCTTTTAAATTTTATTTCTTTACCATCTTAATTTAATTTTATTGTTTTCAGTGTTCCAAGACTCACTGTTTATGCACCACACCCAGTGCTCCATGCAATAAGTGCCCTCCTTAATACCCACCTCCATTGGTCTTGTACTGAGAGAGCAGATTTTCAGCTAATAATATCTCTGCTGTCATCCTGGTAATGCAGGATATGAGCTACATCTCTCTGGTCATCCCTGGATGCTTGGCTCCTAAAAATATATTAATGTCACCAACAACAAAGGCAAGATCAAGTGGGAGAAATATAACTCTACCAACACAATCAGTATAGTGGGGACTACAAACCAGAGCAGAGAAGAGCATTCCTTCTGTTTGCAAAGCCTTCCCCTGCTTTGTCTGATTGGCTCTGTCTCCTGCATATTAAACACACTTGGAATCCCAGTGACTACTCTGCAAAGAGTTCAGCAGAAATCATTGATCATAGTGCCATTGCTGTGTGAGCTACAATTTTTTTTTTTTTTTTTTGCCTAAGTGCCTAGAAAATCTCAGCTATGCATGGATCCTTTACACTGATTTTGATTTTGTTAGTTTTCCCTGAGCATTTAAAATCTTGGGAAACATTTCTTCACAGGCCAATGGAATCGGGGCATGATTAGTGGATTTCCCCATTTCTCTGAATTAAAATTCACCCTAGAGCATTTCAACAAGAAATTATAATACTAAATGTTCAAAAAGGAACCAAAAATACCAGCAGTGAAACAAAGAGTTGCTAGCATATATTTCTCTCTTCTGAAGTGTGAAATGACAATAAGTAGCGTAATGACACACGAGAACAATCTGGAAATATTCTGAGTACTCCGACAATGTACACTACTCACTTCTTGCCTACACAAGTACATCATTCTAGTGATGCTTCCCTCTTCCTTCTGCATGTTTTATTTTTCCTACTCTACTGATTTATCACCATCAGCAAATGCTTCCATTTCAAAGCCATTTCTGACTTGACCTCCACTTCAAGTTTCTGTCCGTTCCTCTGTTGTACATCTCATTGAGAGTGTTATCTATCGTTTCTGCCTATACTGCCTCGTCTATTTCTCATTAACCCTCTCTAATCAGATTTTCACCCCATGATAACACCATAACTTTTTTGTCAAAGTAACCAGTCAGCCTCCATGTTACCTAATCCGGTATCAGAGGTGCTTGGGTGGCTCAGTTGGTTAAGCATCTGCCTTCCACTCAGGTCATGATCTCAGGGTCCTGGGATGGAGCCCTGAGTTAGGCTCCCTGCTGAGCAGAGAGTCTGCTTCTCCGTTTTCTTCTCCCTCTTCTCTGGGTTGTGCGCTTGCTCTCTCTCTCTCTTTCTTTCCCTCTCTCTCTTGCGTGCATGGAAATAAATAAATAAATACAAATATTTTTTTAAATCCAATATCAAATCTCAGCCATAAACTTAATATGGAATTTAGGGAATATTCAGAAGCTGGTTCTGAGAGTCAAGAGACAATTGCTCTTCGGCCACTGTGCATGTTGTTTCCTGATTTTTAAACTTCATGAAAGCTAATGAACTTGGTGCTTTGTGAAGGCTATTGTGCTTTATGAGTTTGATTATCAATCAGAACCCAAGACCACTGCTGCTATTTAATCACTGTAGATCTTACAGGCTGGCATCTTGAAGAGGAAGGATTGACTTTCAGACCTACAACTCAATATGGCAAGGGTACTTTGTGGTTAGGCAAGGACGAGGGAAGAAAGAACTCAGGTTTCAATGCCGGGACAGTTGCTGACCCACTCTCAGTATGAAGCAGCAAAATTTCTGTGGTAGAGGTTTGTTTATTTGTTTGCTCATTATTTATGAGTGAAAAGTTTTGACTTCTGTTGAGCTGGCAAAATAAATTCATAAGGAAAGGACAATTGAGAGGAGGAGACTGAGAAAGACTATAACTGGGTTAGTACTTAATTGATTTTTAGTGTAAGTAGAATTGCTGAAAATGGAAGAAAAGAGTCAATCATAGTAGCTAAAACATACAATTGAAAAAAGTGTTATTGTACAGGGAAGGTTCTGTTGGGAATTTGAGAAATACTATAATCAGATATGATTTTTTTCATTTATGGTCATTAGTCACTAGCCATACTCCCAGGCATATGACACAGGAGAGAGGAGTGCGTAGAAGCCTGTGAATAGAGTTCAAAGGAGTCTGATACTTCGTTTGAAAATATTATCAAGTCCCCGATAAATCTTCATTCTCTCAGATTTGTTAGTTAAATGATCGGGAGACTTACAATTTCATGGTAGACATAATTGAACAGAATGGACTAGTCAGGCTGAGTCCCAGCAGAATTCAACAAATAGAAAATTCTCCAGAATTTAGATGTAATTGAATTGACCAATTTGGAATGAATGAGGTCATGAATTGGGCAAGTTTATGCTGAAAATTTTACCACTTGATTATCTTGCCTTCTTTAAATAGTGGAATATCCCCTGAAACCCTTAAAATGTTACATGTACAAGCAAGGCAAGACTGGTTTTATAATAAGCAATCACCCAGGCAAAATGATGTTCCTCTAGTCCAAACAACCACATACCTTGTGATACAGGCGGTTCCTTCTGCCTGGGCCACCTTATTTCAACTTCTGGTTCAGAGGGTGATAAACCACATAGGAAACAATCTCTTGCTACCATATCTGCCATGTATTGCTTTAGTAATGAGAAGCCATTGCAAAGAACAAAGAAGACTAACAGAAACATAAAAATGATAATGAGAGAAATGGAAAAAAAATGGTTTAGGTGAGTCAACTGTTCAGGTGGTGGATAAAGAACAGGATGAAAATCAGAATGAAATTGGCACTGTTGTTCTTAAATACTGCTGATAAGAATCAACAGATACAATGGTAATGAATCCCAGCTCAGGTGGCTGCCTCTCTTCAAAGGCACCATAAATCCTTCCCTATTTAACCTGAGTTGGAGAAATAGAAGTCCCATGATGCTTATGAAGAATGGAATGGGGGGCACCCTGGTGGCTCAATGGGTTAAGCATGTGACTCTTGATTTTGGCTCTGGTCATGGTCTCAGAGTCTTGGCATGGAGCCCTGAGCCAGGCTCCATACTCAGCTTGGAGTCTGTTTGGGATTCTCTCTAACCCTCTCCCCCTGCTGCTCTCCCCACTCATGTGCTCTCTCTCTCTTTCTAAAAGAAATATATAAAATCTTTAAAAAAGAGGGGAAAAAAAAGAATGGCAAGAAGAAGTGGAAATGGTGTGATACATTAATGTAGGCTTTCAATTGCCAGCCTGTGCTTGGATGTCAAGCAATGCTCTTCTTTGCTACCTTTAATGGTCATGTCAAAAAGAAACCTTTTTTTTTTTTTCAAAATAGTTTTACTGAGATATAATTTACATATTATATAATTTGGTCAAACCTCTCTTTGCAGTTAATATATTTTTTTAAGATTTTATTTATTTATTTGACACAGAGAGAGAAATCACAAGTAGGCAGAGAGGCAGGCAGACAGAGAGGGGGAAGCAGGCTCCCCGCCGAGCAGAGAGCCCGATGTGGGGCTCGATCCCAGGACCCTGAGATCATGACCTGAGCTGAAGGCAGAGGCTTAACCCAGTGAGCCACCCAGGCGCCCCTCATATTCAGTTTTAATAAAAGAAAACATCTTGGAAATTAACAAATTGAATATCTTTCCTTTTCAGTGTGTATATTGAGGACAACTTTTTCATCAAATTTGTGGAAGTTAGAGAATTTTTTAGTGGGCAATCCTGAGCTAAATTGATGCTATTGCTACTGATTGTTTTGTGTCTGGTTTGAGGTGTTCCTCCCCCCACCACCTGCCGCCGCCCAGGTTAGGAGGCTCCTATTGAGATATTCTCAAGGGCAGAGATTTTTTTCCTCAGCTGTGTCCAGTCTACTAATAAGCCCATCAATGGTGTTCTTCATTTCTATCACAGTGTGTTCTGTCTCTTAACTTTTTGGGGGGATTCTTAGGATTTCCATTTCTCTGCTCACATGGCCCATGTGTTCTTGCGTGCTATCTGCTCCATCCATTATAACACTCAGAATATTAATTACAGTTGTTCGAAATTCCTGGCCTGGTAATTCCAACATCCTTACCATGTGTGTTTCCGATGCTTGCTCTGTCTCCTCAAATTGTGTTCTTTGCCCTTTCGGTATGCTTTGTTTTTTCCTGATAGCCAGACATGATGTACTGGGTAAATGGACCAGCTAGAAATAGACTTTTTCAGGGTGCCTGGGTGGATCAGTTGGTTAAGCGGCTGCCTTCAGCTCAGGTCATGATGCCAGGGTCCTGGGATCGAGCCTCACATGGGGCTCCCTGCTCCATGAGGTGCCTGCTTCTCCCTGACACTCTGCCTGCTGCTCTGCCTCCTGTATTCTCTTTCTCTGTGTCAAATAAATAAAATCTTTAAAAAAAATAAAAATATACCTTTGTTGTTGCAGAATGAGGTATGAGGAGAGAGGAAACATTCTATAGTTCTATGATTAAGCCTCATGATATTTTAGAGACTCTTAGTTAATGTATGTCTCTTCTGAACTATGAACTTCTCATAGTTTCTCAGTTTTGCTTTGTTTGCTTTTTCCTTTCCTTTAGGTGGTACAGGATGGCTAGAATGGTCTATACTTGACTATTTACCTTCTTTCCCATAAAAAATTAGACTGGCTGGACTTGGTTATTTTTCTTTCAGCAGGTGAGCTGGATCTTCTAACACTCCAGCAGGTTAGACTCTGGTTAAATAGTTTCCCTTGAGGGCAGGCTTTGTTAAGGGGAAAGCAGTTTGCTCTGGTTAGTTCTTTTTCTTTTCAAGTTTTTTTTTTTTTTTTTTTAGCTTTCTATCATTGTTTTTATTACTGTGGAAAATTTCAAACATTCACTAAAGAAGAAAGAATAGTATAATAACTTCCAAAATATGGGGTATTTCATCCTGAATAATTATCTACATTTACCAACTTCAAATTTTCCCCGGGCCCTGCCCAAAACACAAGTGGGGGAAGTTTTCTCCATTACTTATTGAGAAAACCCGGTCAGGCTCCTAGAGGTATATCTGGTGGGGGCCATATTATGACTCTTCTCCCCGGGAGTTTTTAACTGTCAGAGTTGTTTGTTGAGCCTCTGGGAACTCAACATGTACACCTCGGGTTTTCCTACCCTAGTTCTCCTTCAGTGGTGATTTCTGCTGGAGTCTCTAATTCGGTAAGTCATAGCGCCCCTGTCTTCCTGTGTTGTCTCTCCGGTGTTGGGGGTAATTGATTTGTTTGCCCTGTGTCCTGTCTTCTCTTAGAGAACCATGAAGGGTTACTGATTTTTCAGTCTGTTTAGTGTCTTTATTTGTTATAACTTAGCAAGAAATTCCAAGTTCTTTACATGTGGAGCTGGGACTGGAAATTAGGGGTTTTTTTTTACATTAATAGATTATATTTTAGACTAGTTTTGGGTTACAGAAAAATGAAGCAGAAACTGCAAATTTGGTTTACATCCTTTTCCTCCACATATAGTTTACTTTAGTTTCCCATGTTAGTCATTTCCTGCATTAGTGTGATACCTTTGTTAGAATTGAATCATTACTGATATGCCATCCTTTCCTGACGTACATAGTTTATGCTAGAGTTCACTCTTTGTGTTGTATATTCTGGAAGTTTTGATAAATGCATAGTATCATGTATATATTTCAATACAATGTGCTACAGAATATTTTCACTGCTCTGTAATTTCCTGTGCTCTATCTACTTATCTTTCACTCTTACCCCTAATCCCCAGCAACCACTTATCTTTTTACTATCTCCATATATTTGGAAGGATACTGTAGGTAGTCTTCATGGACAGGCTTCTCCGTAATAAACATTTATGGTTTCCCCCCCTTGTTTTTTCAAAACTTTTTGTTTCTTTTTATTGCTGCATAATTTTCTATTGTTAAGATGTACCAATTTATTCACCTATCGTATGACATTTTGGTTGTTTGGTTGTTTGCCATATTTTACAATAATGAAGGAAGTGATAGAAACTTTATGTGCAGCTTTTTGTGTGAACATAAGTTTTCAACTCATGTGAGTAAGTATTTGGAAGAGTAACCGATGGATCATGTGATAAGACTGTGACGAACTTCGTAAAACAACTTTCAAACTGTATTCTACATGTAAGCGGTCAGACCATTCTCTTTCGTGCAGGCAACAACTGAGAGTTTCTGTCGCTCCACGTTGTCATCAGTATTTTGGTGTTGCCAGGGTTTGGGTTTTAATCACTCTAGATGCTCAGTGGTATCTTGTTGTTCTAATTTGCAATTCCCTAATGCCCTAACATACTGAGCAGCTTCTCATGTGCTTTCATTTGCCCTTTGTTTTTTCTTCTCCACTTGCGTCCCTTTTATGTATTTTTTTTTTTTTCTTATTATGTTGGCAAGGACTTCCAGTACAACGCTTAGTAAGGACAGTGAAAGGAGATCGCCTTGCCTTGTGGATGATCTTAAGGGGAAAGTATCTGGTTTCTCACCACTATGTAAGACATTAGTTTCAATTTAAATCAACTCGATTACTTCCCCCTCTATGTCTAGTTGGAAGTTTTTTGTTGTTGTTGTTGTTGTTGTTGTTGTTGTTATTTTAGCTTTTTAAAAAAAATGTTTTTAATTTCATTTCAGAGTAACAGAATTCATAGTTTTACACCACACCCAGTGCTCCATGCAATGCGTGCCCTCCACTATACCCACCACCAGGCTCCCCCAACCTCCCACCCCCGCCCCTTCAAAACCCTCAGGTTGTTTTTCAGAGTCCATAGTCTGTCATGGTTCATCTCCCCCCCAATTTCCCTCAACTCCCTTCTCCTCTCCATCTCCCCATGTCCTCCGTGTTATTTGTTATGCTCCACAAATAAATGAAACCATATGATAATTGACTCTCTCTGCTTGACTTATTTCACTCAGCATAATCTCTTCCAGTCCCGTCCATGTTGCTACAAAAGTCGGGTATTCATCCTTTCTG
>PISX010019887.1:0-36845 GCA_004024625.1 Mellivora capensis
AACTATGGAAAGAGCCTAGATGTCCATCAACAGATGAATGGATAAAGAAGATGTGGTATATATACACGATGGAATACTATGCAGCCATCAAAAGAAATGAAATCTTGCCATTTGCAATGACGTGGATGGAACTAGAGGGTATCATGCTTAGTGAAATAAGTCAATCAGAGAAAGACAACTATCATATGATCTCCCTGATGATGAGGAAGTGGAGATGCAACATGGGGGACTATGGGGGTAGAAAAGGAAGAAAAGAAACAAGATGGGATTGGGAGGGAGACAAACCATAAGTGACTCTTAATCTCACAAAACAAACTGAGGGTTGCTGGGGGGAGGGGGTCGGGAAAGGGGGGTGAGGTGATGGACATTGGGGAGGGTATGTGCTATGGTTAGTGCTGTGAAGTGTGTAAACCTGGCGATTCACAGACATGTACCCCTGGGGATAAAAATATGTTTATAAAAAATAAAAATAAAAAATAAATAAATAAATAAATAAATAAAACAAAAACAGCATAACACTCTGTTCTAAGTAAGTTAGTCATGTATGGAATTCCCACTATAAAGCTCTTTATACTTAATATATTTTCAGATATAACACAAGGACATCTGAAAGAAAATAAAAATAAATTTCTAAGTCAACTCCTTTATCTGTCAATGTACAAGAAAATTCCTCTATAGTCTTTACCAAGAGCTTTATTCCAGGGAATATACCTTAGCTTAATTTACAGCAAACTTCTTGGCAAACCATTCAAGAGCTTAATATACCTTATAATCGAAGTCTCATTAATCAGAATCATACTCTATAGAGACAATATATATTAATATAACATCAAGGAAAAATGAAATGTTATTCCTTTTTACTTTGTTAATTTCATAACCATGCCTAGAGTTGAGTGTTTCAATACTTACCTTTTTCATCAACTTTCTTTACAGCTTTTTTATTTGTGGATTTTGGTGACTACATTAGGTTTGTATTTTAATGTACATGTCTTTGTGAGGCAATGAGGATTATTATTGGAAGAATGACTCAGAGGATAATGATGAATTTTTATTCACATTTTATTGATACTGAAAACCATACTTACTTTAATCTTATGCCTTTGTTTAAGTAATTTTAGTCCAAGAAAAAGTAGTTCATGTTCATAACATGTGTATACAAATATCGATTGCTGTAATATACAAATACTATTTCCATATCATATATTTGAAAAAAATTCTTAAAACTTAAAGAAATGTAAGTATCAATGGAAATAAATCTAATTATAGTGAATTTTCTCCTCAAAATAGTTTCTAATTTTTAAGAAACTGTGATGATATCTAAGTGCATAATTACAGCAAGCTTTTGGTACTTTCATGTGTTACTATTTGCTGTGTTAGTATTTTCTTCAGAAGAAAAAACTTTCTGAACCATATGTCAGTAGAATTTTTTTTAATTTTTTTTTAAGATTTTATTTATTTATTTGTCAGAGACAGAGGGAGAGAGAACGAGCGAGCACAGGCAGACAGAGTGGCAGGCAGAGATAGAGGCAGAAGCAGGCACCCTGCCGAGCAAGGAGCCCGATGTGGGACTCGATCCCAGGACTCTGGGATCATGACCTGAGCGGAAGGCAGCCGCTTAGCCATCTGAGCCACCCATGCGTCCCTCATAGAATTTTAATACAGAAATTAATTATAGTGTTTGACATTGATTTGTAGATATCACTGTTTAGAGAAAATCACTGTCAAATGTGATGGACTTTGTTGCCAGCCATAAGTTGTAAAGCTCTTTCTCATCATGGGTTCAAAATAAAATACCCTCCAATGACAACAGAGGTCCCTTTGTGAGGATTTGTGATGTATGGTTCATGAGATCACCCACAGTTGTCCTTTCATAGTGTGTTGATTTTTTACTGGTGTAGTAGGATTCTGATTTGTAGAGCTATTACTACAATCCTATGAGGGGTGGCACATTGCCATTTCTCAAAGTTAAGTGAGTGCCTCAGATTTCAATTTTATAATGTGGATATGAGAAAAAGAAAGAAATTTGTCTATGAAAACATTATAATGTGAGTTTAAAAAACATTCTATTTTCTTTTTGTGAAATTCTATTTTTCAACCCCCAAAATAGTACATACAATAATCCCAGAATTCCAGTTCTAAAATTAAAGATAACAGATACTCGTATTTCTAGAATTTGGATTGTAAATGATGAACTCACAGTAGTTTCTTCTTAACTAAGCTCAATCAATCACAGCCTAACAAAAATGTCAATATTGAGTATGTTAACCTTTATCTAATTATTTGAGGAGTAAAAGCATTCTCCCTTGATATCTCAGTAATTAGATATTTCAAAAATGATGTTTGTTTAGGAGAGTCCAAAGTTAAAGAGATTATAGACAGCCTTTGCTTTGTAACACTAGGATCAAATCATTTTGTAAAAACTTGCCATAGAATTAATTTCCATATAGTATTTAAAACTCAAAGAAAATTCTACAATTTAAAGTAAATCAAACCTATAATTCAAAGAATCTTCTGACCTCTAAAGACTTAAGCAAATAATATTAATATACTTAAGTTAGGTAATACAATATGCTTTCCATTATTTGATTACCTTAAGTGCCCAGAACCAAACTGGAATTATGGTTTGGAAACCATAATGCTCCTGTGTTACCACAGAAGGGAGATTCCTGAATTACTGTGGGTTTTAGGAAAAAATGTCAAAGTATGCCTTAGAAAAATTATTTCAGAGAACAATCAATTACATGCCTATGTCTTGTAAAGTAAAACATCCTTTTATAGCAGTGAAATAATATAACAGTATAGATGTAGACTGTTAGAATGGATTATCTCCATTGTAACTTTGTTATCTTTGAATATTCTAGTATGTCTTGACATTTTATTTATTTATTCATTTTTTAAAAGATTTTATTTTTATTTATGTGAGACAGAGCAAGTGTGAGAGAGAGAGGGAGAGAGAAAGAGCACCAGCAGCAGGGAGCAGCAGAGGGAGAAGCAGACTCCCCACTGAGTAGGGAGCCTGATGAACTCAATCCCAGGACCCCGGGATCATGACCTGACCCAAATGCAGATGCTTACCCAACTGAGCCACCCAGGCATCCCTGTCTTGACATTTTAACATCGTAAGGTATAGGTGCATCTAGGTTGTTTTAGGTAATTGCTGGGCGAATTTGTAAAACTTTGAAGTGAAATATTTCTTAAATTGCCAGATGTCTGTATAGTTCCAGAATTCAATCAGCGGGTAAAAATTTCCTCAGGGTAGAAATCAACACTAGCCCCCAAATGCCTCTGGAGTCACATGTTTTAATCTAAATATCAATATTAATCTTTTCAATATAGTCCTTGGAATTTTATTTCATAATCTGAAACACTTGAGAAGATCTTTAAAAATTAAGAATTTACAAATTCACTCAAACATGAAAAATTAATCTTGAGAAGAAGGTGGGAGAAAAATCTGTTGTAATATTTATATCTGGTGGATGGGAGCTCCAATAGTTTAAATCCAATCATTTAAAAAAGCACTAAAAATATAGCAAAATAGCCACTTGAAAAAAAGCCAATGTATTGCTTTACCAATTAACATTAAAAATCACTTTCTATGCCAGTATGCATCAATTTCATTATTTTACATGGCATGTCAAACCACTTACACATATTAAACATTAAAAATCAATTTCTAGAAAATCTACTGTCAATTGCAACACTCCACACAGAGGCAGATAAACTGAAAATTCATTGAGCATGACTTTATAATTAACTATATTTACAACAGATTTGAAATCTATGGAGAACACTTAAAATTGCTATAACAATATTATAATTTTTCATGTTCATTCTATATAGAAAATGGTACAATATTCTAAAATCAAATGAAATGAGTAGATGACTGGAAGTCATCTATTATTCATAGAGAAATGTGATTGGTATGAGCTATGTAAGACACACCTGCTAAAATATACATGAAAGATACTAATTAGCTTGATGAATTAATGAATTACATTTGCTCAGGCCAATATTCTTTTTTTTTATAATTTATTTATTTATTTGACATACAGGGATCACAAGTAGGCAGAGAGGCAGGCAGAGAGAGAGCGGAGGAAGCAGGCTCCCCGCTGAACAGAGAGCCCAATGCCGGGCTCGATCCGATCCCAGGACCCTGGGATCATGACCTGAGCCGAAGGCAGAGGCTTTAACCCACTGAGCCACCCAGGTGCCTCTCAGGCCAATATTCTAAGTGAAGTTTAATCTAAAACAATCTTTAAGGAAAAAAGAGAAATAATTTCACGTTTAGATTTAGCATGAAAAATTTAATTTAATCTTTCAATTGAAGACAGCCTAAAACGGTTTTAACAATTTTGCATTTACTACAGAATGAGAAACAAATTAAATTAGATGTCTGCAAAGTCATATATACATATAAGTGCCCAACACCCTAGATTTCTGATGTAGGCACCAGAAGGAATAGGGTAAATTGATATGTGTTGTAAAGGCACGTCTAAATATGGCCTTTAATACATACAAAAGTACAAACATCACTTTTAACCGCATTATATTGGCTACATCTCAGTTGCATGGCCACTCCTAAATGCAGAAGATCTGGGAAATGGAGTTACCTGGGTATCAGGAAAAAGAGGTATGCCTAGTAAAGAGCTAGATTATTCTAGATTATTCCACAGGTACTTGTTCTCAATGTTCTTTTACTATCTTTACTCTCTATAATGAAATAAACTTTGTTGCATTGCTTAAAGTTTAGAGAAAATACATGTTAAAGGCCTTGCCTATTTATTTCACAAAGAAAGTATTTCACAGAATTCAGAGCACAATTTAAAGTATTACCCTCCTTCCATGGCACAGAAAATAGATAAGATACTTTGATCTATATGCATCATAAGGGCTGAAACTGTGGATGAATACCTCATCTGTGAACTGTGGGTCCATGGAAATAAATGAAGAATTAAGCATGGGGAAAGGAAAGGCAGGGCAAGTGAGTTACTGAAACAAGGAGATCACCCGGAAATACCCAGTTGCTGAGATAGACGCTTGGTTTCTACAGAACTAGGAAAGTTCAAGAGACAGAATTAATATGGCAAGCATCATGGCAATCTACCTGAACCCTAGAGACCAGTACTGTTACTCCAACCAGGTTTATAACGTGACTTAAAGGGCCATATGTAAACAACTACTTGGGCTCCTCCAGACCTTCATTAATTAAAATGAAATATCAGAATGATAAAATGAAATACCAGAGTTTGAATTCTCTATCAAATCAAATTGGTAGAGGATCAGTAAAGGGAATCTGGCTTTGATCACAAAACTTGTTTATATTTTTTTAGATACGGAATCTTAGCCTTCACATTCTAAATTTTCTAAATAAACTGTTTAATAATGGCCATATCCTATCTTCTTTCTGCAATGAGGGGTAGATGGAAGGACAGTTAATCCCAGCTGGCAGTATTCTGCCTGCTTCCTTTGGGAGTATCAGACCTGCAATTGCTGAATGTCAATGGTGAGATATAGGTGACAGAAAAACAACTTACAAAGGAAGTCTCTTAAAAAGTAAGAGTGCAGGGGTGCCTGGGTGGCTCAGTCATTACGTGTCTGCCTTTGACTCAAGTCTTGATCACAGGGTCCTGGGATGGAGCCCCATGTTGAGCTCTCTGCTAAATGGGTGGTCTTCTCCCTCTCCCTCTGCAAGCTCTCTCTCTCTCTCTCTCTCTCTCTCTTTGAAATAACTAAATAAAAAAATTTTTTTACAGGTAACAGAGTACAAAAAGGAGACGCCAATTCCCAAAGTCAAAATTCACACCAACTGATATAAGCAAAAGTAAAATAAACAAACAAAAACATTGAAGAAACCTTTACAAAAACCTTGATGCAAGGCTTTCACTGTAGCCCCCGGGCTTGCATATGAATAGAGACAAAACAGAGGGGAATAGAGCTCCAAAAGACACCACCAGGGGAGAGATTTCGTTACCTCTAACTTTCAGGTAGAGCAAGGATGGAATTATATAATTTTAACTAGCACAGAAAATTCTAAAACCATTCCTAAAGGACAGTAGAATCTTAAAATTGATAGCTCTACCCTGGATCCAACACTCAGATATATTTTGTTTGACTCAGAGTATTTTAGTCTGGGGATATTTCACTAAGATCCAAAATTATGCTGTATCTTGAAAAGCAGGATATCTGGCAACAGTTGGTCTGCATTTCTCCATATGATCAACTAGTTGGAGCAAACTATAGCTGATCTCGTTAGACATGGTTCAAGTTTACTACAGTTTACTACAAGTTCTCAAGTTTACTACAAATTTACTACAAGTTCAAATTTACTACAGTTCTTATTTCTTCTTATTATATTATATCAGATATGCTTTACTTCTTTTTATTACCCAATGGCCTCTAACAGCACTTAAATATGTGACCTCTGCTTTTTATTTTTTTAATTTTTTGTGACCTCTGCTTTTAAAAATCCTGTAGCCTTGACAATAGATCAACCACTGGGGTCAGTATACTGCTTCAGTAATCACAGAACACAATACCTCCCAGAACTTAGGTCTAGACTGAAATCACAATGGACCAGTGAGGGCAAAGAACAATTGAACATGGGGAAGAGCTGAATGGAAGGATGCCATAGAATTGCCAAATGCTTTGGGGCACCTGGGTGGCTCAGTGGGTTAAGCCTCTGCCTTCGGCTCAGGTCATGATCTCTGGGTCCTGGGATCGAGCCCCGCAACGAGCTCTCTGTTCAGCAGGGAGCCTGCTTCTCCCTCCCACTCCCCCTGCTTCTGTTCCTTCTCTCGCTGTGTCTCTCAGTCAAATAAATAAATAAAATCTTTCAATATATATATATAATATGGACATTACAAATCAAATTATGCTTTTTCTTCTACCATGAGATTCAGTTTAACAAATGTAAAGAAAAAAAAAGGAAAAAAAAACCCTCAAGATAGTCAATACAGGGGCGCCTGGGTGGCTCAGTGGGTTAAGGCCTCTGCTTTCGGCTCAGGTCATGATCCCAGGGTCCTGGGATCGAGCCCTGCATCGGGCTCTCTGCTCAGCAGGGAGCCTGCTTCCCCCCTCTCTCTCTGCCTGCCTCTCTGCCTACTTGTGATCTCAGTTAAATAAATAAACAAAATCTTTTTTAAAAATTGCCAAATGCTTTGATATAGATAGCACCAGAAGATCCTTTCAGATTCTAATTGCAGTTGGAATTGTCAATCGTTTTTCTCTGAAGGAAAGATAGACAACAATTGCCATTTGATTCCCCACTTCTTGAGTTATAGAACACATTCCTATTCCAGTTAGATTCATCTTTACCACTTTATAATATACCATAATTATTGGCTTTGTACAACCTAGTGTGTCCCAGGTAAATGTCATGGGGTGAAAATTATGTTTGTTATAGAAAGGGATGTTTTAGTGAATAAATTTCATGAATTAGAAAAAAATCTGACAGATGGGTCAGCTGTGTTTGTGGCCAATAGTGACAGAGGTACTCTCATTTTTATTTGTTTCTAATTATTGCATTGAGGAGAGCTGGAAGATATATACAAAAGTGGGGCTTAAAGCTTGATATGGTACCTAAAAGTAAAATAGAAACAGGCAACTTTATGTTTTGAAATACATAGTTTGGGAGTAGACGATGAACAAATTGCTTCTAATAGTGGCAATAATTGGCCATACCAGAATGGTATGTTTGGTATTGGGAAAGTTTCATTCTGGTAGATATATATTCCTACATGGTCTGACCTCATCCCTTCTTTTGGGGATCTGCTCTTCCTTTAACCAAGTGGTTCAACTTTCCTTCTCACAGGGGTGATCTTATGTTCCTCGTCCTCTAAGATATTATGATTTTTCATCTCTAAGGCCATGACCAAAACAAAGCACAATATCATTATTTTTCAGGGCATGATATAAATGTTACAAGGGGTCAAACTGATTTTGCCCAAATATCATAAGTTCTAAAGATGGGTATATTCTTGGAAGAATACACTTTTTATTCTGAGAATAAAACTAAGTAGAGCCAGAGGTCCTGAGAAGTGCCATCTGAACATCTAAATTTCACCGTGTCTGGCTACTGTGAACAAATACGTCTTCTGTTTTTTGTTTGTTTGTTTGTTTATAAGGTGTTGTTAGTTGAGTTCCTGTCACATTCAGTACAAATTATCACAACAAATTCTGGATAATTCCAGTTTCTAGTGTAATGGAATTCCAGAGGTAAGGGGATCCCATATAATGTAACAATCCTTCAATCTCTCCCCAACTAATTTTTCAGCCACAGATTAGTTGTCATAGAGAGCAGATACCTAAATAATTTAAAAGCAGAAACAAAAAGGGTGGAAAGAAAACCAAGCCCTCCCTTTTGATATAACCCATTATTGATAGGTGTTAGCAGAATAAATAAAGCAAAGTTTATTTCAGAGATTAAGCAAGTTATGAATGGTCAGTACCAGACCCTCCTGACCAAACAATGGTTTCATCAAGTTTTAGGGAGCAAAGTCTTGGACAGACAGTAAAGATTGAAAGCAAGTGATGATGTGGAAATAGTAAATGTCAGGAAGTGAAAATCTAAGAAGAGAGCAGAAATGGGGCACTCTATCAAGTGCTTGAAATAAGAAATTCGGGGGCTTTTGGTGTGACTTCCCAATTCTGCATAATAGCGTTTAGTTGTTGTTGTTGTTTTCTCTCTTAAACTCTTGTTGGAACACGCTATATGACAAGAACAAAACAGAACAACAACCAAATTTTTTTCTTGCAGTCTTAAGTGCTTTATTGCGTATCTGACATTATATGAGTACATCCTCAAAATAAACTAATGATCTAATTTTTATTCATCCATTCATTCACTCATAAACACTGATTATGTACCTAAGAGATGTGAGATTATGTTAGTTGCTGCAGGTGCAATTATGAGCCAAATGTCCAATGAGTAATCCTTAAAATCTCCTGCTTACTCACTCTTTTAGTGTACTTCCTAACTATCCCTTAGGGCATCCAGCCATTTGTTTTTATATCCTAGATATTTCTAAAAACAAATAGGAAGGGGAACCTGGGTGGCTCAGTCAGTTAAGTGTCTACCTTCGGATCAGGTAGTGTCCTGGGATCAAGCCCTATCTTGGGCTCCTTGCTCAGTGGGGAGCCTGTTACTCTCTGTACCTCTGCCTCTCCCCTCTGCTTCTTCTCTCTCTCAAATAAATAAATAAAAAATATTTAAAAAATAAAAACAAAGAGAAGGAAACAACATTTAGGAGGAGCAAAACCAAATATGTCAATACTACATCAAAGCAGGTAAAGAGAGATGAACCATAAATATGCAAAGTATTAACTATGGGTTGAAATAGCCATTCATTTATTATTCTATGGTATCTAGATGTTTTATAAATAGGACCTCAGTCACTAGCTTGTCAAATTGCATCAATAAGAGACATGATAATGATGAGGAAGATTAAATAGAAAAATGCTAACCACTTTGACAGATATCTTCACAATAGCCACACAGAAAGAAACATAAACAAATGCTTTTGAGAGGCTGAGTTACAGTAAACCAACAGGAATGTTGATGAAGATAATCTAAGTTTAGATTCTTTAAAGATGTTCAAATCAGCCTTTGATGCTGATGTTCAGCTTAGTGAATTACTAGTCAGAATATGAGTAACAGATATTGCTTAAAAGTATTTTTATTAGAAAAGTCAAAGGTCCTAATATTCCTGATAATTTAAAATAATTGTTTACAATCAATTTTGTTTCTACAATGTCATATCTGGAAATGGAATTCCTAATTGAGTTTCCTATGAGCTTGACGGTATATCTCCTTTTAAAAATATTTGTTTTTTTAAGGATTTTTTGCAGTATTATTCATATTTGGATATCATTTCTTATAGGTTTGCAGGCTAATATATGCATGAGATAAAGACCAGAAATTCTATAAGGGAATATACAATGGAAAAATAAACCATAATGTATCCTATACCTACAATTCTCGGTCCTGGAGGAAATCTCAATAATCTGGTTCTTGGATATCTATACTATTATATTTTCCCCAACAATATATTTAAGAGTTTTTTTCATATCAGGCTTTAATAAGTCTCTTGAATTTGTGGAAAATAAGTCATACATTAAGCCATTGGAAATAGATAATGATTACAACAACATGAAAAGCCCAAGTACTTAAAAGAAAGTTCTTCTAAATATCACAACATGGTTTTATTAATCCACTGGTTTTACTACTTTCCTGCTTATTTGATGCATTCTGTGTCAAGTAAGTGGTTTGCAAAATTTTCTTCAAAGGATTTTTGTGTGTGTCAGGGAATCTACTTAAAGTATTTTTACTTATATTACTAAAATCGGCAGATTCAGTGCAGAGGAAGTGTGGAGTGACAAAGATCTGGATTTTGGATTACTGAACAAATGATTAATGGTTGCCAGAAAAGAAGGGACAGACAGATGATAAGGTTGCTTGGAATCAGAGATTTCAATGACCTGTGTTTATCTAGTCGAGCCACTGAAGGATGGTTCCCTTTGGTAAAATGCCTAGTGCAGTCTATTTTTATGGCCCAAGAGATGGTACTTCTAACCACTTCACTTAATAGACTATTTCACAATCCATCTGATTTAATCATTTGGATATTGTTTCTCTGATAGTCAGCTTAACATTTTCTTTGCTTAATTTTATCTGATTTCCTCTACTTTTACTCTTTTATGACATTATTCCAGTGGAATATGATGGGCAGTCTTTAATGGACGTATCTTGATGTATACTTTTAATTTGGGGCATTTAAATGATTAGGAAATTAAAACCATACAATCATTTCTTACCTGTCTTATTAATTGCCTTAAATATTCCTATTATGATTTCACATTGGTCCCATGAGTAATGATATAAGGAAGAACTCATTAAGCTATGGGGGAAAAAAACCCTACACATTTATTAGATTTATACCTATGGGTCAAAGTCCATTGCAATGTTATCCCTGATTAATATTATTTTACTTCCCTGAGTTGCAATTATGTCTTGCATAATGGGTGATCAGGATTCAGTACAATAAAAGAGTCATGAAGGTCATGGTTGAACAAGTGGAATGTGATAAGTAATAGCTCTGAGGTCTAGAGGGATATTTAATATAGACTCCATTATTTTCCTAATGTATATATCCTTCTTTTTATCTAAAAATTAGGACATTATTGATGTTCAGTGACATCATGCTTCTTTTATCAAATCAAAGTCCAAGACCTTTGCATGGTATGCTAAAAGAGTAGAAGGACTGTTTCAATACTGTCATGTAAAATTTTATGTAATGAAAAGTTAAATTTTAATTAAGTAAAATTAAAATTAATTTAATGTAAGAAAATAGATCATAAAATACACACCTCTTTGCAATCCCTCTTTGCTCATTTGTTTCACTGATCAACTGAACACATTTTTATAAAAAACAAGTCTAACTTTCAGTTCATACACAGAAGAGAATTGTGACACACATGTATTCACACTTCTTGTTTGTAATTTGGGTAGTTAACTCAACTTCAGGAAAATTTCCTCCCTACAAGGAAGCAGATGAAAGCAGTTGGGGGCATATGGGAGCGCTGAGTCCCAAGGCACAGCTCTTCTCTTTTACAGCCAGAGTTACTATGCTTTTAGAAAATATCTTGGTTAATAAGGTAGAAGCAATTAAAAAAACAGGATTTAATCATCAGATGGCAGAAACTGTAGATAAAAACTTTGTCAGGATACAGTATTGCCAAAAATAAATCTGAGCTGATGAGACATGGGATGAAGTTAGGATTTTTAGAAAACATTCCCAAAGAATCTACCTATAGAATCTGAGGAAACAATAAGCCCTGCTTTCACAAGACTCTACTATCTGGAGTTACGGGTTTCATCCAAGTACACTTTTAAATCTGCTATATTCTTAAGCCAGTCCAGATACAGTTAGAAAAATAAATTGGCAACTTTAGATTTAGTGACAATTAGGGCAAAATTTATTGTACCTCTCTTACCTATCTTGCAATCCTTCTTACATGTTTCTTATCTAGAACTTGAATTCCTGCTATGGTCTGAATATTTGGGTCCCCCCAAATTCATATGTTGCAAAACTAATGCTCAACGGAAACTGATGAATTTGGGAGGTGATTAATGCCAAGAGAGCTCCTTGCCCCTTCTACCATGTAAGAATAAAAGGAAAAGTCTGTGACCCAGAAGATGTTTCTCACCTGACTGTGCTGGCATCCTTATCTTGGGCTCCCTGCCTTCAGATCCATGAGAAGTAAGTTTCTACTTTTTATAAGCTAGTCTGGAGTATTTTGTTATAGCATCCTGAATGGACCAAGTCCCTGCAGACTATAAATCAGCCATTAAACCCAATCCCCTTAACAGCAACACCTGTGTCCCAATAGCCACTTATTATCTTACACCCTGGAATGTGAAATCTTGCTCCCTGTACCTATAGTCACAGACATCCTCATCCTTCTAATGAATGATAATACCATCTGAAAAAGTTATTTTCTACCTGAATGTTAATTGTTCTTCAGAGCATCATTTTCTAGAGCCATTCTCTACCACATTGGACTTTAGCTTTCTATAATTTGCTGAAATTCCCTTGAACTTGCTAGGCACATTTGGGTTTTTTTGTTTTTTTACACTAAACTCTCTGGTGACCTTCAGGTACCTGAAGCTAATTAATTTCTTTCTACCCTCACTTATCAAGGATACCTAGAATGTTTTATCTGGGTACTCTCCCAGGATAACAATGGTAGTATAATGATGATGTAGAGATGGAATTTGGGCTCATTTTTCTTTTCTTTTTTTTTTTTTTAAGATTTTGTTTATTTATTTGACAGTGAGAGAGGGAACACAAGCAAGAGGAGTGGGAGACGGAGAAGCAGGCTTCCCACTGAGCAGGGAGCCCGATGTGGGGCTCCATCCCAGGACTCTGGGATCATGACCTGAGCCTAGGGCAGATGCTTAACAATTGAGCCACCCAGGTGCCCCCCCCCCACTTTTTTTTAAAGATTTTGTTTATAGTGCTCGTTTTTCTTTAGCAAGTGTTTTGCAAAAGGGCTTAGGATTTCTTCAAAAACAGAATAATAGGGAGATCCCTAACTCACTATAGGTTATTAGTTCAATTTCAGTGATTATTGATTTGAGTGGGTATCAGTTTTTTGTCAAACAGAAAATCTCAGAATGGGCAAAAGCTATTGTCAGGGCACTATATAACTTATTGTCCACACTGGGATCGTTTTGAGAGTGGAAGGAAGGAGCACAAATATTAAGCTTACAAGATGCTGAGGACACCAGGCATAAACCAGGCAGAATGAATTTACAATTATTCTGGCTGTTATGTTTCTGGTGCCCAAATGAAGGAATGCATTCTTGCATACATTTATTTATTGCTTCTTTGAATGATTTTCTAGGCCCTCAGGCTATATGGAAATTAAGGAAGACATAATTTTTTTCTTCACACACCTTGTAGTCTAATTGTGAAAGCAATTGAACAATTATAAGTATGATGAGGGTTACAAAACAAATAGAAGAATACAATGGGAAAGTATAACTAGGTACCTAGCCAAGCTTTGGAAATCAGTGAGGAAAACTTTGGCAGGAAATATAACAAAGCTGAAACCTGAAAAATAAGTAGGATTTAACTAGGTGGCAGGTAGGGAAAAAAATGTACTTGAAAAAGAAGAAAAAAAATAAAACTATCAAGATGGACTTATCATTCTCCTCAACTTGACTAAACTTTAGACAAGCAAACTTCCTGATTCTAGACCTGTGCTCTTTTCTTATGGCCTTTACTTAGGAAATATAATTGTGAATTCCTTCTGTATCCCTTTGACATGTAAATCTTCTCCCAGCCTCTTGCCAGTTTCACAAACCAGGAATGTCTTTCTCAAGAATCTGGAAGCCATCTTTGAAATGTACTCATCAGAGAAGAGAGCACCCCTACCTCCCAGTCTCTGAAGGAGAGTGGTTACTTAACTTAAATAATGGATAATCAGCAAACATAAAAGGCCTAATAATATTCACCACCTCCTACCTTATGTCTCCTAGTACCTTTCCATTAGTTTACCCTGGTTTTAAAATCCTCCTGCTAGAGGGGATCCAAGATATAGGCATAGGAAGATCCTGAACTCACTTCCTCCCATTAACACACCAAATCTACAGCTGCATAAGGATCATTTCCTTCTGGAAAAAAAATCTGAAAACTAGATGAACTTCTCTCCACAACAAAGGATAAAAGAAACACATCCAGACAGGTAGGAGAGCATAGACAAGGTCTTGGGAAAAAAAAAAAAATCCAGTCCCCACTTGGTAACATACAATAGTATGTTTAGACACTAAACATGTGCCATCTACTGATAGAGTTTAGGGTTGGTGCTCCAACCAAGGGTTCCAAAGTGCTATAGGAAACTGAGACAGCCCCCTTGGAAGCCTTGCATGCAGTCTCACTCACTGCAAGACCCAGAAAAGAAAAAAGGGAAAAAAAAAGATAGTTTGAAAAGTACCTCGATATGTGAGAGATCCATTTGCTGATTTGGGGGCATTGGCTGGAAGGACAGACAGTTGAGACACTTCAGAGTCAAATATGCTGGCAGTTGCCACTGTTGCACTCTTCACTGAGCCTGTCAGCATAGATGAGGGAGCTCGGTTGAGCACCTGCCTGCTCCTTTGCCAGTGGTCATGACACTTACTGAGGCCAGAGAGCACAGGCAGTTGCAGTGCACTCCTGCTCCCTGGTTAGAGCAGGTGAACACAAACAGTTGTGGAGTTCTCCCACTCCCTGTATAAAGTCTGCAAGCACAGGAAGAAGCAACCCTCTTCTGTCCCCTCTTTGCAGCTGGCAAGTGCAAGCAGGGGTGACATTCTTCCATTCCCAGCCTAAAGTCAGTATTTGCACCCAGACAAGTCACTCTCCCACTGTGTTACTGAAGTCCACAGGTGCATGCAGTCAAGACATTTTGCTGCTGTCTTCCTGAATCCACTGAGCATGCTCATTCCCTACACTCTCCAGCTGCTTTCTTAAAGTCGCAGTTGTGCACAATCCATACGGGGGACATTCTTTGATTACCTGGCCCTTATGGCCAAAAAGGCTGAAGTTGCAGAGCTCCATGGGACTCTAACAATCAGAAAGACAGTCCTTGGCAGGCCACTCCCCCCACTGCAAGGTAATGCACAGCCACTAGACTGAAATACAACCCCAGTCTTCCTGTGAAAAAGATGCATATTTACACAGCTTGGAGCTTTAGCCTGAGTGACAGGCTTCTATGACCCAATAGCTTTTCAATAAATGTTGTTTAATCTCTATATGTTTGTAGTTTTTCTAGTTTCTTCATTTAATTTGTTTGTGGTTTCATATCATTGTGGTTGAAAAAGATTCTAGACGTTATTTCAAGAAACCATATGATATCAAATTATGTAAAGTTTTCACATGTCATTCATTCAAGTTTGAATAATGAATATAAACATTTAATGGTCATTTTCCATTCCATATACTCTGCCAGACGCTTTATATAAAAAAATATATAGTTCAACCCATTGACTGCTTTACTCTCTTGAGCATTCACTTATGGAATTATATATTCTGTATCATAGACTTGAAGCTCTTTCACAAAAAATAAAGAACCAGGTTTTTTTTCCAGTCTGTATATCTGGAGTAAGAAATATGAATATGATCCCTTGTTGTCTTTCAGGAATCCAGAGAGGTTGAACTCATATAAAAGAAACGTGTTTAGATTTTAGGTTCTTAGTAATTTTTGTAAAAGTAGTAATTAAACCATGAAAAAGGAGGATAAAGGAGAGAATGAAATAAAAGATATTTCCTAGTTGACAACACACCTGAGAACCAGACTAATCCTAATCTAAAGCATTAACACAAATATCAGGATCAAGTCTACCTGTGAGACATGAGACCTGAGAACAACTAGTTCTCTTCATGCCTATAAAATACTATCAAATTTTATGTTAGAACATGATTAATAGAGAATTTACCAAGATTATGAGCTTTTGAGCACAGGAGTTACTCCTTATATCTTTCATTTTTCCCTCAGCATTTTCCGATAATGGACACTTAAATGTTTAGTCATCATTTCAATAACAAACACTTCTTAAATTATTTTATGTTCAACTAGTTATAGAAGAAGACTGATAAAGAACCATTGTTTTTAACTTTCTTTCTAACATCAAGAAGTGACACCTTAGATAACCTCTAATGAGACCCATCTCTGAGCACCTTTATAGGCAGAAGCCCTCACTTAACCCTTATATTTGTCTCTATCACCAGCGGTATTGTTTTCTTTACAATATCCATTTATAAATGTTATTTATAAATGATAATAAATAAATTAATTAATTAAATAAAATAAATAAATAAAATAAACACTTATTTATTTTATTTCCATGGTTAAAAACCACCTTCCCAACTAGAAAACCAACCCTGTAGAGTCAAGAAGCAAATCCTATGGTTCACCAGTGTGCCTAGCACTCTGCCTGGATTTAGACATAAAACGTCTTAAATGGGTGATCAATCAGTCACCCCCAACATATATTCCCTCTATAGTCCCCAAACAATAGAATGTAACAATTATTACTGGGTCAATAAATGAATAAATGTAAAAGAAAATCTAAATATATATATATATATATATATATATATATATATATATATAATACATATATAAAAGGGGATTGGGAGTCATCAGCATAGTATGCAAAGAATATGTTTATTTCTTTCATTATTTTTGTTATCATCCTATTGACCAGATGAGTTAAAACTAATTTTTGAATACATTTAAGTGACTTCTGAGTAACAGCTCACAAGCAAATAATTTTTTCTTGAACTCCTGCCAAAATTGGGAAAGATCTCAGCACTGGAAGGTAAGAAAGTTATCAGTATAACAGGAACTTAGAAATTAAGTGCTTGAACATACAGATGTGACCAAATTAAAGAAAGACACAAGTACTAAATCTCTTAAAAATAAGAAAACAAGGGAGATTTTTCCAGGATAACTGAAAACTGGTTATAGAAACCTGACCTATAACCATAATCCTAAATCAGTCTCATCAGTCCTAAAGGAGGAGGGGGAAGGTAACAATAGAATACAAACACTAACACTCATAATGTTAATACTATTACTAATAGTTATAATAAAAATAATACCTCACAAGAATTGAGTATTGCCTATGTTGCAGTCATTGTTGTAAGACTTACAATATGAACTTATTTAGATGTTATTATCATCAATAAGTTGCAAATAAGAAAATTAAGGCATAAAAAGGTAAAATAATTTTGCTTAAAACTTTCACAGTTTGGAGAAATAAAGTTAAACCTAGGCAACGCTCCTCCCATCACTCTTCTCAGGATTAATTCATAATAAAAATATATATTTTCATCACGCTTTCAGCTTAAGACTGGGTAGAAGGGTACAGATAAGCTGTTGTTTAAAAAATTCAGGGAAACAGAATGGCAAAAATTAATGAGACAGGAACAAGTGAGGATATGGAGAAAGGAAAACCCTCTTACACTGTTGGTGGGAATGCAAACTGGTACAGCCATTCTGGAAAACAGTATGGAGGTTCCTCAAGAAGTTAAAAATAGAGCTACCCCACGACCCAACAATTGCTCTAGTTGGTATTTACCCCAAAGATACAGATGTGAAAAGAAGGGGCATATGCACTCCAATGTTCATAGCAGCAAAGTCCAAAGTGGAAGGAGCTAAGATGCCCTTCAACAGATGAATGGATATAGAAGCTGTGGTCCATATATACAACGGAATATTACTCAGCCATCAGAAAGAATGAATACCTACCATTTACATGGACATGGATGTAACTGGAGGGGATTATGCTAGGTGAAATAAGACAAGCAGAGAAAGACAATTATCATATGGTTTCACTCATATGTGGAACATAAGGAATAGTGCAGAGGACCACAGGGGAAGGAGAGAAAACTGAATGAGAAGAAATCAGAGAAGGAGACAAACCAAGAGAGACTCTGGACTCTGGGAAACAAACTGAGGGTTTCAGAGGGGATAGAGGTGAGGGGATGAGGTAACAAGGTGATGGGTATTAAGAAGGTCATGTGTGGTGATGAGCACTGGGTGTTATATGCAACTAAGGAATCATTGAACATTGCATGAAAAGCTAATGATGTACTAATATGTCAGCTAATTGAACATAAATAAATAAATAAATATTCAAGGAAATGATTGTCTTAAGCATATTTCTTTGTTTTGGTAATTAGTTTTTAGATACAATACCAAAAACACCTATCAAAGAAAACATTGATAACTGTCCTTTATTAAAATGCAAAATTCTGTACTATGGAAGACACCATTAAGAGAATGAAAAAAAAAAAAAAGCTATAGACTGGGAGGAAATATTTGTGAAACAGTGCAAAGTAGAGGACTTCTATCCAAAATATACAAAGAATCTTTGACAAAAAGAAAACAATCTAATTAAAATGGGCAGAAAATCTGAATAGACACATCCTCAAATAAGAAATTGTTGTATTTTGGGGTGCCTGGGTGGCCTAGTGGGTTAAGCCTCTGCCTTCAGCTCAGGTCATGATCCCAGGGTCCTGGGATCGAGCCCCACATCGGGCTCTCTGCTCAGCGGGGAGCCTGCTTCCCCCTCTCTCTCTGCCTGCCTCTCTGCCTACTTGTGATCTCTGTCTGTCAAATAAATAAATAAAATCTTCTAAAAAATTGGTGTATATGTGGCACATAAGCATATGAAAAGACATTCAACATCATTTATCACTTAGAAGATACAAAATTAAGCAACAATAAGATACCTCTACACACCTATTATAACAGCTAAACCAAATACTAAATATTAAGGAGGACATGAAGCAACAGGAAAATCTCACTCACTACTGGTGGGAAAGCCACCCTAGGGGTCAGTTTGGCAGTCATTTTAAAAACTGAATATATTCTTACCATAAAAATACAGCAACTGTGGTCCTAGAGAGTTACTCAACTGATCTGATAAAATAAGGTCACATAAAAACCTACATGTGAGTATTTGTGGAACTTTACTCATAATTGACAAAAACTGAAAGCGAGAAAATGTCCTTCAGTAAGTGAATGGATAAACTGTCCCACATCCATATATGTAATATTATACATCAATGAAAAGATAAGACTATCAATCAGAGAGACTAAAAGACACAGGAGAACCTAAAATACATATTGCTAAGTAAAAGAAGTCAATCTGAAAAGGTATATACTGTACATCTTTAATTATATAACATTATGAAAAAGGAAAAATTATAGAAATACTAAAAACATCAGTGGTTTCCGGTAGTTTAGAATTAAAATGATGAAGCACAGGAGATTTTTAGGACAGTGAAACTATTCTGTATGATATTCTAATGGTGCATACTTGAAATTATGCATTCACTAAAACCCACAGAATTTTACATTACAAAGAATGAAATTTATACCATTAAAAAGAAAAAAAAATTGGAAAATTAGAAGATCCCAGAAAGGAATGGACACTGGAGCAGCAGAATCTAACCACACTACAAATATATAAATAACTTCAGTGAAGAGAACTGGAGGGGAAAAGTGCTGACTCAAGTAATTTTGGTAATGAGAAGAGTCCAAAAGACTAAGGTCAAAAGGAATCATACATGACACTGTATTCTAATTGATAAAGTTGCTTCCCACAGCAGTACAGATTGTCAACTCTGATACTGTTATATAAATCCAATGGAATTGAACAACTAAATAAATAATTAGCAGCATAAGGAATGTCTTATCAGCAAGGGGAGGAAGCTAGAATGATCCATGTGGTAATGGATTAGGTTGAAGAAATAAGAATGATCTCATTTTTAGCATAAAACAGATGCAGGTAATTATATACACAAATACTTATAGATAATAATGTGTACACAGATTAGTACAAAAAAATATTTCTTTTTTCTGATGGATGAGACTGCTTAGAAGCAAAGACCTTCCAAAGCAAAGGACAAAGAACACATCTAGCAACCAGATCTTGCTCTTTTATACCAATCTCCAATAAAAGGAAACACAGGTCCTTAGAGAAATTGCTGATTCTAGACTGGGGAAAACAATATAGAAGATGACCCTGGAGCATCCCTGTAATGCCAGAAAGTAAGGAAGGTCTTAAAACAACAACAAACAAACTTACATTGATGGGAAAATGTCAGAAGAGCATAGCAGCCAAATGAAAGAACTCCCAGTGATCAAAACTAGTACAATTTGGGCAACAAGATAGTTTAATTTTGGATTTTAATTAAAATTATAAAATAAATAGATATAAGTCCATACCCACATAAGTAGATTATTGGACAAATGAAGAAATTGAAAAGAAGACCCAAATTTTTGTTACAGAAAAATGCCAGATAACTTGATATAGGTAATCTGTCCTCAAGAATGAGAAGCATAAATCCAAATTTTTAAAGTGTGGTCTATGCATTGTGACTTCTTCCCCAAAAGTACAAAATGGAAAATGGAAAAATTAATTTTATGGTGGGAAAATCTGACAAACAGTACCTCAACTAGGTGATCAAGTTTAATATCAACAGTGATAAATCATGCTGTCAGTATGACCACTTCATATCATGTGATCTTCCTTTCCAAACCTATAATTCTTATCTAATCACGAGAAAAATATCAGACAACTCCCAGTAGAGGGTATCCTACAAAAGGCTTATCTAGTAAATGTCAAATTTACCTAGGTCACCATGAACAAGGAAAATCTGAGAAAAATTACCAAGAGGAGCTTAGATATATGATAAGTAATGTCAGGTGGTATCCTGGGTGGAATCCTAGAAGAGAAAAAGATTTCATGTAAAAACTAAGGAAATTAAAATAAAATATGGACTTTTTTTTTTTTTTTCATTTGAGAAAGAGGGTGGGAGAGAGAGATATGAGAGAGGGGAGAGTCAGAGGGAGAGGCAGACTCCCTGCTGAGCAGGGAGCCTGATGCGGGACTCGATTCTAGGACTCCAGGATCATGACCAGAGCTGAAGGCAGTGGCTTAACCAACTGAGCCACCCAGGCGTCCTAAAATATGGACTTTTAATGGTAACAATGCATCAGTGTTGGTTTATTCTTTATAATAAATGCGCCGTACTAACATTTGATGTTAATGAGGGAAACTGGGTAAGACAGTGTTTGGGACTCACTTTACTAAAAACTCAACTATTCTGGATATTTAAAACTATTCTAAAATATAAAGCCTTATAAGAAAACAATATTTTATCTTAGGGTAACAGTTCTTAATGTCCACTTAATTCACCTGCCCACCTATATAATACCTGGAATTGCCCTAGAGGATGACAGTGGACTATGTCTTTCGAACAGGAAGTAGTAGTACCAGTCATAGCAGAACATTTGCTACACCAGATTTATAGTATGCAGTCATTGCTTTGAAAATTGAATTATTTTTCTCATCCTCATAAGAAAAGATTAGTAACGTTTTGCATGCAACCAGAATAAAAGATAGTATCTGTGATTTTTGGAACAAGCCTATGTTAATTAACTCTCTCATCTCTAGTCATAATAGAGTCTGAAGAGATCTGGACTATCCAGATATTCCTGTATTACTTTCCTGTGGCTGCCAAGAAGTTGGTAGCTTAAAACAACAGAAGTCCCCTCTCCGTCCTAGAGACCAAAAGTCTGAAATCAAGAGGTAGGAAGGAGCACACTTGCTTCACCAGCTTGAGGAGAATCTGTTCCATGACTCTTTCTGCTCCGTTCTTCACATCACCAACTCTTAATGGGCCGGACAATATACCTCTGCTCTTCTTTTAAAGGGATACACATAATTGTGTTTAGGACCATCTACTATCTATGTGTACATATTTAGTATCTAAAAGAGATTATCAAATTTACCAGAATAAACCAGACTGGAGAGAAAAAAAAACAGAGGAAGGGGTGGGCAGGAGAGAGCGAGCAAGTGAGTGAGAGAGAAAGAGAGAGAGAGAATAAAAATAGTGAAGACAGAAAGAAATCAAGGCATGAATAACAGAAAGCTTCTATTTTTAGGAATTAGGACAAGAAAGAAAGAAATGGAGAGCTAGTTTCGTCATTTGCGAAACAAAAGGTTCAGTCCAGTTTTCTCTTAAAAGAGCTACTTAGAACTAATATGACCACCTAAAAGCCAAAGATCAAAAACCTAGAAGCTGAGAATGCATGTGTGCAACACAGATGTGTTTCTACAAAAAACATAATCTAAAGGAAGTTATACTATCTCACCTCTTCCCACACTACTTTAACCAAATATTCCATAGTTTATAAAAAGAAAATAAAGGATAAGCATTTCAATCAGAGAAGAAAAAAGGTTTTCTTTTTACTTTTATAATTAATACCAGGAATTTTCTAGTATTTTTGAATACATTTGAGATGATAAACCCTAAAAATGTTTAATTATCAACTTGAAACTTTGTTGAGAAATTTGCAACCCTTTTTTCTTCCATTTATGCCTGTATAAATTACTTTACAGTCATTATGAAGTCCCGATTGGTACATTCATTTTATCAGCAGCCCACTATATTTTAATCTTCAAAACAGACAATAAACATTTACAGATTCAAACTCCCATAGGTATCTTTAAATCTAATTTATTGTTTGTTGTGTTAAATTGTATATTTTCTCCTATTTTCTTCTTTACTAATAAGATTTCTTGGGTAATGAAACTTTATGCTTCAGTGTGGCCATTTTGCACTTATTTAGTGAAATCATTTTGAAGTTACTAGTGTGCATTTAGACTGATTAATCTAGAGGTTTTTATTATTTTTAAAAATCTCCCTGCCAGGATCAAAAGAAAGTCCCCTTCTCTCCAAACATCCTAAATCTCTTCTCTGCTTTTCATCTTGTGCAGATAACTAATGTATATCTTATTTATTTAATATTGTGTTGTCTACTTCTTCCTCTAGAAAGCAAGTTCCAGAACAGTTTTATTCCCTACTGTAGCACTTAGAAGAACAAAGCCCAGTGTAAGTATTCCATAAATACTTGCTGAGTGAATGAATAAATGTATTTCTGTTGTATATTTGAAAAGAGTTCTTTTTTCTTGTTTTATGGAGAATCTTATATCATTACTATGGAAATTTTTATAAATTCAATTAATGCTAAATAATGGGTTTTGACCAAAAAGATTGAATGATTTTATTCATAAAGCTCTCTTATATGTACAAAAAATTAATTTAAATTTGTGAGAATTAACTTTCTAATGTAAGTTTAATTTATATGAAGTTTAAGAAAATAAGAACACTTAAATTATACCAATACAAAAGTTATTTGAATAAATAAAACCACGATCTCAAATTAGCTCTCATTCATGCCTTACCACAATCAAAATTATAATATTCATTAGTTTAAGGGCTCCTTCCTTCCTTTGCTATGATTTGTGTGTGTGTGTGGCCAAAAAGGAAGTAAGATTACATTAATTATTAGTTTTCATAATTTATATGCTTGGGATTTATACACTTGTAAATTTAATTTTTCTGGGCAGCAGATTCTACTTCAACTAATTTCTCTTATTCTAGACTTCCCAGTTCAATTGAGGTAAAATGTAAGCTAAATGAATTGGTATACAGAAGTCATTGATTACACTTAATTAATTTAGAATATAAATGAGGCTCAGGTTGTGTTTTAATCTGGTTTCTGAAAATCCCAACCAATGTACCAAACTGCACAGTGGAGGGCTCCACCTCCATGTCCCAGATCTCAAATTCATTATGTCCCAAAATAAACTCACTACTTTTTTTTCCTTCTAACCACTTCAACACTGCCGTCCTCCTGTACTTTTTGTATTACCAACCACATAATAACTCAGACTAGAAACCTGAAAATCCTAGTCAGCTTTTTCTTTATTCCTTTTGGAGTCATATTGGTTTAATCTAAAAACACTGTTTTAAACGATTTCTATTCTCTACCTCATATGCCACTGAAGCAGCCCTCGATATTTAACCAGGACAATCACAATGACTTCCTAACTCATTTTCTTGATTTAACTTTTTCACCATTCCTTATCTGTCCTTCACATTGCCTATAGCTGTATTGTTTCAAAATGAAAATCACAACAGGCAATCCTCTTGTCTAAAATCTTAAGCGGGCTCCTGGTTGCTTACTGAATATTCAAAATCTATAATATCCTAGATAAATAAATCCTTCACAATTTCAGCAGAGATAATCTTTCTATACTACTACTATCTGTCTCTCTATGCTAATATCTTCACACATCATTCTCTAGCATAGGCATGTTTCCTTTGCATTGAATATCTTTCTTTTCTTATCATATTGGTACAATGTAAATATCACCATTTCTTTAGAACTTCCTCTGTTTTCCCAGAATTAATTCATCTACTTTGCTTCTGTAGTGATCATCCATGTATTTCTGTTCTGGAATTTATTAAATTGCATAAACTCTGTCTGAGCATCTATTCTACTAGACCAAGAATGGTGTGCTGTTTGTATTTGTTTTCCCAGTGTACAATGTCTGATTCTTATGTAATGAATTTTTCATTTTGGTTATTTTAATCTTCAACTCTAGAATTTCCATTTGGTATTTTTTTATATTGTCTCTTTATTGATATTCTCTATTTGATAAGACATTGTCATCAGACTTTACTTCTTTAGGCATTGTTTTCTTTAGTGCTTTGCACCTATTTATACTATCTGCTTTGAGATCTTTGTTTATCTAAGTCTGGAATCTGATTCCTGTCAAAGGCAAATTTTTATTATCTCTTTTTCCTCGGTATGGATCACACTTTTCTGTTTCTTTTTATGCCTCATAGTTTTTTTGGTTGAAAACAGGGCATTTTAGGAAATATGTTGCAACAAATTTAGGTAATTATATCTCCCTCCAACCTCCAACACCTTGCTATTTTTTTGCTTGTTATTTTGTGTAACGACCTGTTTTCAGGAATATCTATTACCCCTTCTGTATGCAGTTTCTGACACAGTCATGTGAGATTCAGTATGGAATATATTTATAGAATAAATATTTCTCTATTTTCTGTATGCCCCAGGACAATTTCCAGAGACTTTAAATGATTTTTTTTGGGGGGGGGGCTGGTTTGCTTTTGGTAGCAAAGTTTTGTAACAATTTTTTTAAACAAATTATGGTTATTTTTCTGGAAAAAATGGCCATGGAATTCTTCATGACACCACTTCAGAAGCATCTTTTCTATAATCTCTTAATTTATAACAAAGTCTTCAACTGAGTATTTTAATGATAAAAATGCATTTACATTTTAATTTTCTAGAAAACTTATCAGATCTATGGGGACCAACATATAAAAATACTTCAACTGATGAGGTAATAGGATAAATCTTACCAAATCGTAAAAATTTGCTAGGTGATCTTGGAACATGATTATTTGCCCTAAGAATTACTAATGAAATAGCTTTATTTTCAATAAACTGAAATTAACAATAGTGTCGACATTATGTAATTAAAGATGAAAGATGTTTCTCATATTTACTTATTTTATTTTGTCATTTTATAGAAATGTATGATCACTATATATTATCAGTAAATGAGATAATAAGTGAAACAACAATACCACAGATAAATTTGGATTTAACAGTCTACAGCTTTGACAAGGATCCAGTACCAAAGACATTTTTGAGAGTTAAATTCCACAGGCAAATATAAAATCATTTGGTCAAAGATAATAAAAAATAAGACAAAGTATTTAAGACCAGTACATAGGTGGTTAAAATGAATTATTAAATTATTGTGTCGTGTAGAACCCAAACAGCATCAGTCTCCATTCTCAAGATTCACAGATGACCAGTATGATCAACTCAAATGAAACCACACAGTTAACAAGGCCTTGAAAAGTAGAGGCCTTATCTTAAGTTGCATAATTGCCTTTACTTATGAACAGGTACCCTGAAAATACTATCTCCTAGACAACAGAAAAGATTCTCATCTTGAACAGTTTTCTGTACAGCCAAGGAGGACTGACACAGTTTTATTTATATAATAAACCTGTATTTCCTAAAGTGTATTCTGTAGGACACTAGGGACATCATTTAGTTACTTGCAAAAAGGCTTAATATTTAAAGATTAGTTTGATAAATATCATATATTACAGTCTCTAAGAGATTAAAAATCTGAAATGGCATATTATATGCTCTGATATGAATTCTACAATAAAAGAAGCTGATTTTGTTGTATTTTTAAGGATTTATTTATTTATTTGAGGGGGAGGGGCAGAGGGAGAGAGCAAAACCTAGCAGACTCCCCACTGAGCATGGAGTCTAATGTGGGGCTTGATCCCAGGACCCTGAGATCATGACCTGAGCCAAAATCAAGAGTCAGCCTTTTAACCAACTGAGCCACCTAGGAATCCCTATTTTTTAATATTTTAATAAATATGTTCTATTTTTTTGACCATAAAACTCTTTTGGTACAGAAAATATTAAAATTCTTAAAACATTTATCTCTGAATCATACCATGGAAAAACACTATTGGATACATTGGACAGTCAAGGCAAGTTTGGGCCTTTCATTCACTGATTAGAAAATATTTATTATATGTCTGGATTGTATGAAGCATTATACAGGGCACTGAGTACATAGTGAATGGCATATTAAATTGAGGAGTGCTCCATTATTATAAAAAATCTAATAATTTCTCCATATCTTCTCTTATAGAATGAAATTTAAATATTTTCTACTTATTCTTAACAAAAAATAATGCTTTCAGAATGATTATATGAATGCTATCAATAATGCTTTCAATACAGAATTACTATTAGAATCTGAATACATCTTAATGTATACCTACTTGTTAGACATTTATGTTGCTAAACAGAAGAAAAATGTTTTTATTAAGCTAGAAATATTTCTGATTCAGGGATCAAAGTGCCCTTCGTAGCTAAGAAAGAGAAGCAAAACCTCACTTGAGGCAATTCTTGATATTATTCAGAGCCCAGAAAAAAAATTTAGGAAACCCAAGGTCACATATTAATATGGCAAAATGCCAAAAGATAGTTTTCATTTTCAGTGGCATTGAACTAAGATGCTTCTTTAAATTTTGCTTGTGTAAATGGACTACTGTTATTAGAAAAAGAATGAACAGGGTGCCTGGGTGGCTCAATTGGTTAAGTGTCTGTTTTGGGCTCAGGTCATGATCTCGGGGTCCTGGGATCGAGGCCCACATTGGGCTCCCAGCTCAGTGGGAGTCTGCTTCTCTCTCTCCCTCTGTCCTCTCTCTCTCTCCCAAGTAAATAAATAAAATATTAAAAAAAGAAAAAGCATGAACAAAGCACACTACATAAGGACATCCTAAGATATAAATGTCCCACCTTATGGTTTATGTATTTGCATATAACTTCATAGGATTTTTTCATAGCATAAACACTTAATACCAGATAGCCAGAGAGCATATATACAGTTCTATAGAGCATACCTACAATCCAAACTGTCTGACTACTAGACATTCAGGTGACTTGATATCTTCTAAAGGAAACAATTGAGTGGGGTCCCCTGAAGTCCTGTATGTGATCAGTTCTAGTTCCACCTACACTTGTGAAATACATCGGTAGATCACTGTATCAACCCATTCTTTTCCTGAAAAGTCTCTTGTGTTAGGTAGAATAAAAGATCTCTATAATCGCATTTAACTTTTATCTTTCGTTAATATTTTGAGTCTATACAAACTTGCTATCATTTAATCTGTTAGCGTTACACCTAAAGGTGAACCAGAATGATATCTTAGATGCCAAGATATTTGACTAGTTTGTGAATATCACCAAATGATAAGAATTAGCAAGCAGAAGAACCCCTGCCCCCTTTTGTGAGATATAATTGACATAAAACATTGTGTAAGAGGCACAACATGGAGAACACAGCATTATATTATTCTGCCATGAGAAAGAAGGAAATTCTGCCATTTACAACAACATGGACAGACCTTGAGGCACTTAGCTAAGTGAAATAAGTCATACAGAGAAAGTCAAATACAGCATAAACTCAAAAATGGAATCTTAAAAAGTCAAACTCACAGAAACAGAAAATAGAATAGTGGTTGCCCAGGGTCTGGGAGATGGGGGAAACAGGGAGATGATGGTTAAAGGGTGTAAATTTCCAGTTTTAAGATATATAAGTCATGAGGAATCCATGTGCATCATGGTGACAATAGCTAACAATACTGTATTATATACTTAAAAGTGCTAAGAGAGTAAATTTTAAATGTTATTACTACATACACACAAAAAGAATAATTATGTGAGATGGGAGAGGTGTCAACCCTATTATGTTAATCATTTCATAATATATACATGTATTAAATCATCATGTTGTGTCTCTTACACAATGTTTTATGTCAATTATATCTCACAAAAGGGGGCAGGGGTTCACAAAGTTAAAAAATTCTGTGAACCAGGATTGTTTATGTTCTTTTATGCTAATCCTGGATCCCAATGAACTGAAAATATTTAAGAAGAAAAGAAAAAGATAAGGAGAGAATTCTATTCCCAGGTATTTGCCTATTTATATAAACACTCTATCATGGTATACAATCAAAGTAATCAATACATTTTATTAAAAGTTTATACTATTCATGGTACTGTTTAATTAGAAAGGCTAAATCACAAAGAAAGAATCCCTTGGGGTAGTAGGTTGAAATAAAAGCAAATTAAAATTATCACCAACTTGCATTTTATATCCATTTCTTTTTTTTTTTTTTTAACCCTCAAATCTCTAAATGTCAGGTCGCAAGTAATTTATTTCAAGCTTTCTTTTTTCACCCTGTAGGTTGTTTCCCAACTCAAATCTCTGGTCATGTCAAAGAAGAAGAAAAAAGTTTTATGGTAGCTTTGGGGAGAATAATCTGCTAAACTTGGAATTTCCTCTGCTGGGGCATCCAGAATGATTAATGTCTCCTCAAAAAGAAAATAGCCATCTGTGTGACTAAGGAAACATCTCAAAACTGGGGAACTGGGATGCTTTGGTGAATATATTTCCAATTACCAAACTATCATGGTCCTTTGAGCAGGGAAAATATTTGTAGCTAATACCTCCCCACTTTTCATTATTCTTTGGATTATTCTTTGGCAGTGGCATTTAAAAGTAACACTTCTTGTTGCTTTCATTCTCTCCAAAGGTTAGGCAGGAGCTGAAGCAATGCAGGTGCAGAGAACTTTCTCCTAGATGTTATTCATGTCATCTGTGTATTGACAGCTACCTTAAGAAATATTTTATAGTGAAACTGATCACATACTGGGCTGTCCTATAACATTAAAGACCCATGGGATCCTCTACCGAAGCCCCCCTCCGTTCCCCGCTTCAGAAGGGTCCTCACTTTCTCAGATACCAGGAGAGTTGACTATAGAGAAGTTCACAGTAGGGAACTCCCTCATCTAAGACTATGCTCCTTTACCGGTTCCAGTCACTAGCTGATCAAGAGTACAAAGCATTGGCCCCGTGCCTCAACTTGGGAGAACTCTGTAGAGGCTTCCCAGTTCCAGAGCTCTTCTTAGCCCAGCTTAGACCTCCCTCTACAATTTCATCTCAACCAGATTTCTCTCTTCACTCAATCCTGTTTCCTTTAGTCACTCCCAGCTTTCTCTCCTAGAGCATTCCTCAGTAAGCCACCAAATGCAATCTCCATCTAAAAGTGTGTTTTCCTGGGAACACACCCGTAGATAGGCCTAAATTTCCTAAAAACTAAAGTAAGGGGTTTTGATGCAATAATCTTTAAGACACCTCCTGGTTTTAACATGCTATGACTGTAAATTATAGCTCCTGATTCTCCTCCTACAGTTGTACTTTCTTGCTTCAGTCTGCTACAGATTAAGAAGATAAAGTAATTGTTCACGATCACTAAAGAGAGTTTCTGCTAAATGAAGACTGTAAGTCCAAGGGCTTTCAGTTAGCATAGAGGCTACACAGACAGATTTTTTTTTTAATTACTCAAGAGTTTGGGTTACATTCTGGATAATTTGGGCAGTGGGTAGTGACTATTACCTAATTGCTGAAAGAGAATTTATTTTGAGGGCAGATACTGTGCTGCTACTAGGAAACACATGTAATTAACAGAAGCACCTACACAAAAGGCTTCATAATTTAGAAAAGACGTGCTTATAGATCATTTATGGAAATTGCTAGGACAGAGGTGGTACTATACAGAAGAGTGTGATTATATATCAACTATTAAAATATTTTAAATGATGCAATTTAATAGTTCATAAATTAGAAAAATAAAAATAGAAATAATTTAAACTTATGGATTGAAATAGAATTGTTTTTTATAAATACAGGTCCCTAGAACAAGGATATTTAACAATCAAAACATTCTGTTTGCAAACCATTCTTAATGAAAATTTTTACTACTTTACTGACTCCCTAGAAAATCAGTGAAAATATAAAGGACACAGAGAAAGCTTTTAAAATGTAAGAGAAGTTTCAAAAGCGCATCGGAATATATTGTAGATCCACAATATAGATGAAATATGTGGCTTCTCAGGAAGCCACTTTTCTTAAGGTTGATGCATGGTTACTATAAATTTCAATTTTTAAGATACATTTAAGGATTCTAGTGAAATTTTACGGATTAGATTCTATTCTTGCAATCATATCAATGATAGAATAATTCACAAGATCCTTGATGTTAGATGCTGCCTTCTACTATAAATGTTGACACTTCAAAGTCATTTAACTTCTAGAAAAGGCTACTTTCAGAGTAGCTAGAGTTCCCAATGCTTTTTATATGGATTTTAAGTATGGCAGTATAAATGATACATTGCACCAAATGCTACAGGCTCAGGTGACTATAGATCCTTGCAGCTATCAAAAATTTTACTTCCTAATATGATATGAACAGAGACTGACAAATTCCAGGAATAGGGAAAAATTACAGAAAACTTCTCACTTTTTGAAAACTTCTTCACTATTTGAAAATGACACTTTCAAATAATTTCACATCAATCAGATGAACTACAGTGACCCCATTCACAGTTTGACAATGAACCAAGTAAACGGACTTAATGGAACATTTGTTACTAGTCCTATTTTAAAATGTGCAAGCACAACCAACAGTTATTCTCTGTTGGGTACGTAATGTACCCTCTGAGAAATGAGACCAGAATGGCAGTACTTAAAGAAGAAATATGTATCTTATTTTAAAATAGCTATAAGTGACAGGAAGTATTTGCTGCTCACGGGAAAAATATTTTAAAGAAGTTTGAATGAATTCTAACTCATTGAGCATATATAGGTTCCTTGTGAAAAAAAAAACCAACTATTTTACTCTTCAATACCTTTCTCATGAAAGCAAAATAATTTATACTGGCCACAGGTACTGTTTACTGTTAAACCAACTTCTGCTATACTCTCAGTCTTATCATATTTTTTGGCACTATCCGAGTCTTTCTAGTAAAGAACGACTTCATTTAGTCTGAACATATTTACATTCTCAAGGCAGAAACTATCAGAAGCTTAAAAGTGAAAGTCATGAGAAAACAAACAGAAAAACTCTAATCATCTGTCCTGTAATATCAAAATAGGTTCAACCCTCACTTTCTAAAAACCAGATGCTGTCCTAAAAAATGAGAGGATTTTGATTTTTTTATTTGTTTTTGTTTCGTGTTTTTGTCATTCAGAAAACAAATGGTGATATCAAATACAGAAAGTTAAATTGAATTTTAGAATTAGAGTTCAAATGGAAAAGATAATATTTATGTTTTTTAATTCTATTTTTACCAAATAATACCAAAAATAAAATTATAGACACTAGCATCATATATGTAACATAATCATCACCTGGTAATTTTTGTTGAATGAATGTGCAAATGAATCTAATTGAGAATAGGTAATTTTACACAATTCTGCCAATACTAATTGATCAGATGGAATAGAGATACTCTGAGATCATTTTGACCTTAATAACATAATAACTGCAGATAAAGGTTATCCTTATTGCAAAACCAACTAACTTCTATTTTGAAGGCATTGCATTTCCTAATTGGGGAATCATTCTAGAGATCTCAAAACAAATAGCCTCTATGTCATTTGTTCAACCGATATCCCTCACTTTCCACCTTCTTTAGTTCCAAAGATGTATGAGCTTAGGGCCTTTGTAAACCTTTCTAAGACTCATTGTTCTCACTTTTAAAAACTAGATGGTGATGCCTCCTGTGCTAGTTATCAATTTATTGCCTCCCAGCTCCAAATTCACTCTTGGTCATCTGCTCTGGGAAACTACCATTTGAGGTCTTTTAAATAATTTTCCTCTGCCACCTGTCAATAAAGAATGCTAGAGGATATTTCAAGAGCAAAGGGTCTGCTTACTGGTTCTGTGGTGCCTCTAGGCTAACTCGAGTAGTACATGTATGTTCCACCTTACTAGTTTCTCTGGTGCAGACACTTTCATTAACACCGGGCTCCTGCAGTACATGGTGGCCAGCAGCTCAAGCAGCTTCCCATGACACCCTCCAGCAAGGCACTTTCTCATGAATAGATTTTGCTAGCCCCTGCAAGGACAGATGTCCAACATGTCCCACCACCATGCCATTGGAGCAATTTCTCTGCTATTCAGCCAACAGAACTCTCACCCAAATGCTCTTGATCTCAGCAAAGTTCTTCATTGGGAGCTCTATCTTAGCTTAAGGAGTAGCAAATGTTCATTATATCCTGTATTCCTATTTTTTTAAAGTTCTTTTTATTTTTTACTAGATAATACCTTGTCATCACAGTCTCCCATCACATTAAATAATTATTTACATTAAATATAGTAATGCCTCTCTTTGTTCAACCTAATATAAATAAGCAATTAGGTTACACCACATCTTTGGGTCTTCATTTCTTTTCTTTTTTTTTTTTAAGATTTTATTTACTTATTTGACAGAGAGAAAGATCACAAGTAGGCAGAGAGGCAGGCAGAGAGAGAGACGGAAGCAGGCTTCCCACTGAGCAGAGAGCCTGATGTGGGGCTCAATCTCAGGACCCCGGGACCATGACCTGTGCCGAAAGCAGAGGCTTAACCCACTGAGCCACCCGGATCTTCATTTCTTATAAAGGCTCCCGTGTCATATGAAACTAGTATTAAATAAATGTGTATGATTTTCTCTGTTGATCTGTCTTATGTCAATCTAACTCTCAGGTCCAGTCAAAAAAAACTCTTGAGAAGGTAAAGGTAAAATTTTGCCTTCCCAACAAAAACGTGTGATATATAACAGACACCCCACAACCATTATTTTCCTCTCTGTCCTTAGATTTTCAATATCATTACATCAATGACATGTTTGTCAGAAGCAAAGTTTACTAAATAGTAGAGATTTTACATCTAAGCAGAATGGCAGAACTGTCAAAAGTAGTTAAATTTGCTTTTCCAATATACCAGCAATTTAATTGTAAGGAGAACTCCAAGGCAAAATATATGTGAATAGCTGCCACTTGAAAAACAAAAGGAGAATCTGACAACTTTTTTTAATAATACTAACCTCTTTATTCCCTTTCTATTTTCATTCATGGCAGCTAATATGTGCCAATTATTGTTGTAGGTACAAGAAAAGTTCAAGTAAAAGAGAACTCTGGGTGTTATGATATTGAAACAAAGTAAAAATAGAGACATCATATGATGTGATCATTAGAATAAGGTAGATAATAAGGTTATAAGTGAGATAGGGAAACAGAAAAGTCCCAGTCCTGATTCTTTATATAAATAGTGGGGGGAGATAGGGGAAAATAAGGGAAAGTTTGCTCAGTAAAATCTTCCTAAAGAAGAAATTTTGATATAAAATTAAACTGAAAATTCGATTTTGGAAAAATAAATGATATTTAATCAAACTAAAAAGCAAACTGATTATTAGGGACCATATTGTTGGCAGAGCATATGTGAAAGCTTAAAGATATTAAAGAAACATGGAATACTCAATACAGTAAGCAGTTCTTGGTGGCTGGATTGAGTAATTCAAGAAGGGAAAAATGCCAGAAGATGAAGCCCTTAATGTAGCCTTGGTTTCTTATGTGCCTTAGACATGCTTAGCATGCTCTCCCTGTGTCTTGGCGGCAGGAGTCATTGAGTGTATTAACAGAGACAATGACGTGATCAGACTTAGGTTTTCAGACTATAGCAGTGATAAAGAGAAATGATTGAAAGGTCACATAGAGTGGGCCAGGAGCCAACGAGAAAGACATATAACAAGGGTCTACGATAAAGTAGAGAGGACACAGGAGGAAGATTCAAGAGATACTTATGAAATACAATCAAAGTTCTTAGTGAATAATTGGATGGAGTAGTAATGGAAAGAGGAATGAGTCAGTGGTATCTGCCATAGTTCTGATTTGGGTAAGAGGTGAAAGGATATCAACTGGGTGGGGAAATTTTAAAGAAGATGATTTGTAAGAGTGGTGGGAAAAGAAATAATTGGTTCAATTTCTAACGGGTTGAGTAAAAGATATCTGCTGTAATTAATTGAAATTTGCATATCTTAACACTCAAGAGAATGATTAGATAGGTGTTTAAGAGATGCATTAACTCACCATCAGTATTTTTTATGTAGATGGACTCAAGAAAAAAATGTGTTCATAATATTTTAAAAATTGGAGGCGTAGGGGCAGGCTGCTTCAGTAGGCTATTGCCACAATAATGCTGCCCTAACTAAAACCTAACTACATAAAGATTTTAGTGGCATGCAAGAATAAGACTTTATGCTTGGCTCTTGTTTTTGTTGATGAGCTAAGCTTCGGCTGATACAGGCTGTACACAGATGGGATTGCCTCCAACATACAGATTAGTTCCAGCTCTGCTTTATTTACCTTAGCCTCCTTGGATCAGTGGCTACTCAAGGCAGATGTGCCTCATGGCAAAAGAAGGAATGCAAAAATGTAAGCCCAAACATGCAAGCACATTTCAAGTCTCTGCTCACAATACACCTCTTAGCTCCACAAAGTAAATTAGATGGCCAAGCTAGAAATCAACAACAAGAAGGGACACGGAACTCTACATGTTTTATAGAGTAGAAGAGACCAGTGATTCTCTGCAGGTGAGCTCTATTTTCTCTGAAACTTTTACTGGGCCTAAGAAGCAAGGCAGTTGAATGACGTCTTGAAAAGTGTAAAGTAAAAGTAAAAGTATTTTTATTCCTCAGGTAAAGCCTGAGGAGTAAAAATATATTTGTTCAAGAACCGTTGGGATGGCTTCCAGAAAACACTGAAGACAGGTTGAAAATGGAGAATTTATTGTTACATTTAATGCAAACATTAGATGGATCCACAAATCCTTCCCTAACATTGATAAATACTTTAACTTTAAACTCTTATTACTGTTGGTGCTTCCTTGATGACTATTTTTTAGCACTTTGCATATACTAATTTGTATTATTTGTGGCTTTATATCAATATCCTCCTGTTCTACCTACATTATAACCCTCCTGATAACTGAGATTGAGTTTTATAGCTACTTGTAACCCCATCAGTAACTTAAGTCTTTATTCTTAATGATGTTTAATGATGTTGATAGCACTGCATTAAAAACATAATGAGATAAGGGAAACAAAGTGCTTAACACAATGCCTGGCACAAAACAGTTGTTCATTAATTCTTACTTTTCTTCCTTATTATGCCTATAAATATTAATAAATGGAGAAGAACAGAGTAAACAAATCAATATCAATTGGGTTTTCCTGTGACTTTTTTATTTTCTCATTTTAATGTGGAAAATATAATAATTTAATGCAGAAATAAAATTGGAAGGAGGATAAAGAATAAGTACATTTACATGTATTTATAAAATATCCAAAATTATGCTGTATATTATTGAAAGGGCACACAGGGAATTTTTTTTTTTAATATACACAAAAATTTTAAAAATTGTACTGAGAAGAGAGAAAAGGGATAGGAATCGGCCAGGGCACAATGAACTTTAATGGTATCTACCACATTTTACTTAAAAAAAAAACTTCAACAAGGGCACCTGGGTGGCTCAGTGAGTTGAGCATTTGCTTTCAGCTTGGGTCAAGATCCCTGGGTCCTGGGATGAAGCCCCATGTCCCACTTCTTGCTCAACGGAGAGCGTGCTTCTCCCTCTCCCTCTGGCTGCCTCTCCCCCTGCTTGTGCATGTGCACGCTCTCTCTCTCAAATAAATAAAGTCTTTTTTTTTAAATTTAATAAAATCCAGCATCCGTTCCTGATTAAAACACTTCAAAGTATAGGGATAGGGGGAACATTCCTGAACTTCATAAAATCTATCTATGAAAGACCCACAGCAAACATCATCCTCCATGGGAAGAAGCTCACAGCCTTCCCATTGAGATCAGGAACACGACAAGGATGCCCACTCTCACCACTCTTGTTTGACATAGTATTAGAAGTCCTAGCAACAGCAATCAGACAACAAAGAGAAATAAAAGGTATCCAAATTGGCAAGGAAGAAGTCAAACTCTCTCTTCGCAGATGACATGATACTTTATATAGAAAACCCAAAAAACTCCACCCCCAAACTACTAGAACTCATACAGCAATTCAGTAACGTGGCAGGATACAAAGTCAGTGTACAGAAATCAGTGGCTTTCTTATACACTAACAATGAAAATACAGAAAGGGAAATTAGAAAATCGATTCCATTTACTATAGCACCAAGAACCATAAGATACCTGGGAATAAACCTAACCAAAGAGGTAAAGGATCTGTACTCAAGGAGCTACAGAACACTCATGAAAGAAATTGAGGAAGACATAAAAAGATGAAAGACCATTCCATGTTCTTGGATCGGAAGAATAAACATTGTTAAAATGTCTATACTACCTAGAGCAATCTATACTTTTAATGCCATTCCCATCAAAATTCCACTGGTATTTTTCAAAGAGCTGGAGCAAATAATCCTAAAATTTGTATGGAATCAGAAGAGACCCCGAATCGCTAAGGAAA
>PISX010019888.1:0-36931 GCA_004024625.1 Mellivora capensis
CCGTGCCCAAAATAAAATTCCGCAGATAATTCGAGTTAAAATACTAAAAATGCCCAAGTGAAGGAGGAAACACAGCAACAAAATGCAATCCGATTCTGAGTGCGACTTGGAGGCTGGCGTGGGGGTCGGAGGGGTCTGTACGGCTTCCCCCGCCCCCTAATTCTTCAGAATAACTGCGAAGGAGCCGAGGCAGCGGCAGGAGGGGGACGCGGGGAGCGTTCTAAAGCAGCCCTAAGGGCTGGGAGAAGATAAAAACTTTAGGGACAGGAGGGAAAAGCGGGCCCCCGCGTTCCCCCCCAAACTCGTCGGGGTGACCCCTCCGCGAGGAGACCCCTTTGCACCCCCAAGCCGGCTGCCGCCCCACCTCGACTCCCCTTCTTCCTGCCGCGGGCCGCCCCAGGCTGCGGAGAAGCAACGCGGCCCCGACACCCCGAAACTATCTCAGCGCGCCCCCCTCTCGGCGCGCCCCTCAGCGCCTCCGCGGAGGCGCAGCCGCCGGCTCGCTGCAGCCCAGGGACTCGCCCTCTTTTCCTCCGCCTCGCACTCCACCCCCTCGCCCGCCGCCGCTCCTCCTTTATCTCCACTCACCGCCCGCCGCCATTTTCCTCGCAGCTCAGCTTTAAATCGGAAACTCGCCGCTCAGCCCGCAGCCGCCGCCACTACCGCCGCCACCGACTCAGCCGCCGCGGCCGCCGCCGTCGCTGTGGAGAGGCTGAGGCGGCAGCGGCTGGAGCCGCGGCGCGGGGGCCTCCGGGATATGTAGTCCCTAGGCCACGCCCAGCACTACCGGTCCCAGGGGGCCTTGCGCGGCCCGGGCGCTTGGTGCCCCCGCCCGGCCCAGCCTTCCGCGGCTCCAGGGCGTGGCGGTGTGGATCCTTCCGTCGCTTTCGCTCGCTCGCTGCGTGGGAGCTGCAGCGGGGTCCGGAGAACTAGAATGCAGCCCTAGCCCTGCCCTTAATCTTGTCACACTTGCCTTCGTCCAGTAATATCTAACATTTACTGAGCGTTTATTGTGTGCCAAGTACTGGTCCTCAAAACAAGCATCCCTTTGGGACCACTGTTGTCCTCATTGTTCGGAGGAGCAAGCTGAGGCACAAGGTCAGAAGCCACTGGGTTGTTCATTAGATGCTAAAGCCACTGGGCGAAAGGTGGTTTGACAATAGTATATTAAGTATGTATCATTCCACTATGTACCATTCCCCGGAGTAGCTTGCTTTGCAGTGGACAGAGCTGGCAGACCCCTTAACCAGGAGATCTCATCACCAGCACTATCTCTTAGCGTCACCAGTAATGGATCAAACTGATACTATGTGTCTCCTCATACGATGCGATGGGGGTGGCATTATGCCTCCTCTGTGGTATCCTTGCCCAAATAATAGCTAACCTGAAGCTAACTATGGAGAAACAATCAGACAAACCCAGAATGTGGGATACACGCTGCAAAGCATCTCGCCCGAGCTCTTAAAAATACCAAAGCGGGGGACGCCTGGGTGGCTCAGTTGGCTGGGCGGCTGCCTTCGGCTCAGGTCATGATCCCAGCGTCCTGGGATCGAGTCCCACATCGGGCTCCTTGCTCGGCAGGGAGCCTGCTTCTCCCTCTGCCTCTGCCTGCCACTCTGTCTGCCTGTGCTCGCTCGCTCTTTCTCTCTGACAAATAAATAAAATCTTTAAAAAAAAAAAAAAATACCAAAGCGGGAGAGAGGTGAGAACCAAATGCATTAGGTGAGCCTCAACTGGATGGAGGTTTGTTTGTTTGTTTTTCCTTAATGTAAAAAGGAGTTAGGAGGGAAATTTTAGTATGGACTATATATTAGATAATACTTCTGAATCAGTACTAAGTGTGTTGAGCGCCAATAGAACAAAATAACCGAATAACTGCTTTATGCTCTACCATTACCATTTCCCACCCAGGCTGTGGCAGTAGCTTCCTCACTGTTCTCCCTACTTCCTTAACATAGCAGTAGGAGAGGTCCTGGTAGGAACCAAGTCACTGTATGTCTGTCCTCCAAATTCTTTGCAGTAACCTGCAAAGCCCCACACAACCTGTCTTTCCCGTCTCAGTCATCTCTCAGTTCTTGTCCAACTCACTACTGTCCTCCAGGTCTGCTGGACTCCTTGGGGCCCTTCCAACATGCTTAGCACACACTGGCCATAGAGACCTTGCATTTGCTACTCCTACATACTTCACTTTTTCCCCTGGAAAGTTGTTTTTTTGTTTGTTTGTTTTAGGTGTTTTGTTTTGCTTTTTTTAACTTACCTCCCTATTCACGACCCGAGCTGATCAGGAGTCAGAAGCTTAACCTTGATTGACTGAGCCACTCAGGTGCCCCTCCCCCAAAAAGTTTAAATTATCCCCTCCCTCACCTCCCCCATAGTCATTGTCTAAATGTCACTTCTTCAGTGAGACCTTCCCTGACTTCTCTATTTTATAAAGATTGATTGATTGATTGATCAATTGATTTGAGAGAGACAAAGAGCACATGTACACACTAGCACAGGCGAAGTGGCAGAAGGAGAGACTTTTCAAGCCAACTCCCCACCAAGCTTTGAGCCCTACACAGGGCTCGATCCCACAACCCATGAGATCATGACCTGAGCCAAGAGTCAAATGCCCAACCGACTGAGACAACTAGGTGCCCCGATTTTCTCTTTTAAATTCCTGACCACTGCAGTCCCAGCTTTGTCTATCCCTCTTCCCTGCTTCATCTCTCTTCATAGCACTTTTTATCATTGGAAATACCATATATTTTTGTTTACTTATGGCCTTTAATATATCTTTTCCTCACTAGATTGAGAATTCCGTGAAGCTAGGACTTCTATCTCTTTCGTTTTCTGATGTATTCTCAGTAACATCTACGTAGTTAGCTCAGACTGTATATGTTACTTGGATTGACTCCCTCATCAGACGACAGGTAATAAATACTATGTTAGATGTTGAGAACCCAGAGATGAACGCTAAGACCCCACATGAACTTTCCCTTGAACAACTGCAGCTGTCCTGCCATTCTCCTTGCTTCCCCCTTTAGTAATCCCATAAAGCACCCCCTGCACAGTAGCCAGGGGGATCTTTGAAAAAAATATATACTAAATTATGTCACTTGCAACCTGAATATGTTCCAGTGACATCCTATTGCATTTGGGATAAAACCCAGAACCTAAGTAACTTGGTCTCTGCTTCCCTTTCTGATCTCAGGTAATATATCTTTTCTCATTTCCTACCCCATGCCAGACACCAACATTCCTGGTGTTTCCTGAACTTTTGAAGCATGCCTCAGGGCCTTTCACTGCTGTTCCCTTTGTGGTCTGGAATTTTCATTCCTCCTGGCTTGCTCCCTATTGTCATTCAGATCTCTGCTTGCTATTGTCCTTGGGGTGGGTCTTCCAAACCCTACTGTTCCAAGAGGGCAGGAAATCTGTTCAGTTTACTGCAGTGTCTCGAGCACCTAGATTAGTGTCTGGCATATCATAGGAATTTAAAGATTTGTGAAAGAAGGCATCTGGGAGGCTCAGTCGTTAAACCTCTGACCCTTGGTCATGACCTCAGGGTCCTGGGATCCAACCCTGAGCTGGCTCCATGCTCAGTGGGGAATCTGCAGGAGATTCTCTCTCCCTCTCCGTCTGACCCTCCCCCCACTCATATGCGGTGCTCTCTCTCTCCCAAATAAATAAATAAATCTAAAAAAAAAATAAAAAATAAATATTTGTGAGAGAAAGGGAGAGAAGAAGAAAGGAAAGAAGGTAAAAAGGAAATCAATCTGTCATACATATGTTCAGCTCTCTGGTCTCAGACTTAGTTTGGGGTGACATGACGAAACACCCCAAGAAGGTCAGAATTGAGGGTAAATATGGGATCATTATGGTGCCTCCCACAGGAAGATGGTGAAGATTGAAATGAGCCAGCACTCCAAGCACACTTGCTCCCTCTGTGGCAAAACCTAAGATGAAAAGAGAAGCTGTGGGGCTCTGGTGTTGTGGTTCCTGCCGGAAAATGGTGGCTGGTTCTCTCCCTGGACCTCCAGCACCACTTCTGCCATCGTGGTAAAGGTGGCTATGGACACCTGAAGGACTCAGGAGACCAGTAGAAGTTCCATCACTTGAGACACCGGCTAGCCTATAATAAGTGGGTTAATTTATGTAACCAAAATATATACATATATAAAAATACATATGTTCACAGAAAGTGGAGCTGATATCAACAATTAAAAAAAACATGTTCAGGGACACCTGGGTGGCTCAGTGGATTAAGCCTCTGCCTTCGGCTCAGGTCATGATCTCAGGGTCCTGGGATCCTCTGCTCAGCAGGGAGCCTGCTTTCCTCTCCCTCTCTGCCTGCCTCTCTGCCTACTTGTGATCTCTGTCAAATGAATAAATAAAATCTTTAAAAGAAAAACAAACAAACAAAAAACATGTTCAGAAATAGAGAAGGAAGCAAACCATAAGAGACGCTGAACTCTGGGAAACAAACTGAGGGTTGCTGGAGGGGAGGTGGGGAGGGGAAGGGGTAACTGAGTGATGGGCATTAAGGAGGGCACTTCACAGAATGAGCACTGGGGGGGCATCTGGGTGGCTCAGTGGGTTAAAGCCTCTGCTTTCGGCTCGGGTCATGATCCCAGGGTCCTGGGATCAAGCCCCACATCGGGCTCTCTGCTCCACGGAGAGCCTGCTTCCTCCTCTCTCTGCCTGCCTCCCTGCCTACTTGTGATCTCTCTCTCTCTGTCAAATAAATAAATAAAACCTTAAAAAAAAAAAAGAATTGGAATACATATTGAAATATTAAAAAAAAAAAAAAGAATGAGCACTGGGTGTTATATTCTACCGCTGAAACTAATCTCACAGAATATGTTAACTGCACTGAATTTTGATAAAGCATTTTTAAAAATAAAAAACAGGGGCGCCTGGGTGGCTCAGTGTGTTAAGGCGCTGCCTTCAGCTCAGGTATTGATCTCAGGGTCCTGGGATCAAGCCCTGCATCAGGCTCCTTGCTCAGTGGGGAGCCTGCTTCTCTCTCTGCCTCTGCCTGCCTCCCTGCCTGCTTGTGCTCTCTGTCTCTCTCTCTCTGTCAAATAAATAAATAAATAAAATCTTTTTAAAAAATAAATAAAAATTAAAAACAAACAAAAATGTTTTAAAAATATGTACAAATTGTTTGAGAACCCAAGAATAGATAGAGCTTTTAACTCAAAGGTTATCAGGAAAGGCTTCCAGGAGGAAGCAACTTCTGCACTGACTTTGGCAGGATGTTCATGGAAGCGGTATATAATCCTGTACTGAGCAACATCTGGGAAACACTATGCTAGACTTAAAATCTAAGCCACATGAGTGACATGCTCTAGTAAAGCATCTGGGAAGATGCCTCCTATTGTTCCTTCCTGTTTGCACAAGCTACTTCTCCATCCAGAAGTAGACTTTATCTCCTCCTCTTTGAATTGGGGTTGCTCTAGAACTGTCTGATGAATGGAAACGGTGGAAATTATATGGTAGGACTTTCACCCATACCTTATGATGATTGGCAACTTCCATTTCCTTCCTGCTGGAACCCAGCCACCATGTTATGGGAACCCCAAGCCACATGGAGAGGCCACATGAAAAAAAAAGTGAGGCACTCCAGTCGACAGTCCCAGCTAAGATCCCAGCTAGTCTTAACTGCCAGCCCTATGAGTCAGCTTTTTTGCACATTCCAGTCCCTGGGCTCCCACCAACAGAAGAACCACCCACTGAGCCAAATCAACCTATAGCATCATGAGAGATAATAAAATGGTTATGCTTTAAACCACTGCATTTTGCAGTGGTTTGTTACACAGCATTTGATAATTAAAACACTCTGCATGTGTGGGCTTTTGCTGACCTGGGGCTGAGAACCTTCAGTAGGCAGGAAGAGTAGTCTCAAATCCGGAAACTACCCCAATAAACAAGCCAATAAAATTGGCTTGGCCTACGGGACATAGGATGAAGATGAGATTAGAAGGTCACCTAGCTAAAGCCCTCCCAAAATGAAGAGATTCTGCCGATGGCCTTTCTAATTTCACAGAGCCTCTGCCTCCATGCTCCCAGGATGCGTGCTCCTTTCCTTATGGGTGGCCGTGCCGATTAGGGCTCTCAAGTTGCCAGCAACAATGATAGACTCTAGGAAGAAGTGAAATGATAGAGAGAAACTCACAGAATCAACAGGAAGACTAGAGGATCAGACCAGAAATGTCAGAAACCAGGGGAAAAGAAGATCCCAAATATCTTTTCTTGCACCAGCAATAAATCTAGAGATCAATCTTCCCCCACCCCCCTATATTCTCATCACCCTATTCCAAGATTCAAATTCAAAAGAGGAATTCATCCAGGATTGCCTGGTTGGCTCAGCTGGTGGAGCAAAGCAACTCGAGTACTCAGGGTTGTGAATATGAGCCCCACCTTGGGTGTAGAGATTACTTAAAAATCCTAAAAAAAAAAGGGGGGGGGGGAATTTGTTCAATTGGTCTAGCTTGGGTCATATGTTATATATAGGCAAATAGCAGCCCACCAGACCAGTAGTCATATCAATTAGCCTACCAACAGCTTACCCTCAAATAATTCAAATGGGGAAAAACACACACACACATGCAGAGAGAGAAAGTACATGGGAGCAAGTGTGGCAAATTTAACCAATTAGTAAATCTAGGGGCACCTGGGTGGCTCAATCAGTTAAGCGTCTGCCTTCTGTCCAGGTCATGATCCCAGGGTTCTGGAATCCAGTCCTGCATCCCTGTGGAGGCCCACATCAGGCTCCCTGCTCAGCGGGAAATCTGTCTCCCTCTCTCTCTGCGCCTCCCCCGACACTTGTGCTCTCTCACATACTCTCTGTCTCAGATAAATAAATTAAATCTTTAAAAATATACTTAAAAAGAATTAGTAAATCTACATTCAGGGTATGCTGGTGTTTATTGTATTATTGAAATTTTTCTGTAGACTTGAAATTTCCCAAATTGAAAAAGTTTAGGGGAAAAAACTCCTGGCAGAAAAAAAACTAATCCTAGCCAGCACTCATAGAAACCTTGGATTTACCAGACACAAGTCAAAGTCCGTTGCTTATATTAATTCATTTAATCCTTGTGCTAACTCTAAGCTGTGGGTCTTTTCGTTTCTCCATTTCACACATGAGTAAATGGAGGCATTGAACAAATTAGTAACTTGCCCAAGGGTATAAGCTACTAAGTGCTGGAGTGAGGAGGCTATAAACCCAGGCTCACAAGCTCAAGATCTTAACTATTATGCTTTACTGCCTCTCCATAGATGCATAAACAATAAAGACATTTAATTGTCCCATATAATATGTCTAGAAGTAGACAGTTCCAGAGCACATTCATCAAGAACCAGGGTGAGAGGGCGCCTGGGTGGCTCAGTCTGTTGAGTGTCTGCCTTTAGCTCAGGTCATGATCTCAGAGTCTTGGGATCAGCCCACATGGGGCTCCCTGCTCTGTAGGGAGTCTGCTTCTCTCTCTCCTTCTGTCCCTCCGCCCACTCATGGTATCGTGCGTGCACAAGAGACTTACTCTCTCTTTCTCTCTCAAATAAATGAATAAAATCCTTTCAAAAACACACACACACACAAAGGAAAGAACCAGGAGGTTACGATCCTTCCATTCCACCATCTTCAGCATATTAGCTTTCTGTCTTTATTGCCTCATGGACACAAAATGGCTGCCATAGCAGAGGAATCACAATTCACATTCCACTTCAAATGCAGGAAGCAGAAAAGTGATTAGGTGTCCAGAGAGATGCTGTATCTCTCCACTTTTCTTTCAGATAGAAAACTCTTTCCCGAAATTTTCCATTTCCCCCCTCACTGCCCCCTGCCGCCACAGCAAATGTCCCTTACATCTCATTATAGTGGTGATATGGACCCTATGGGGACCCCTGGCTGCAGGGGGATCTGGGAATCCAAGCATTTACTATTTCAACTACACACTTTGAGGAGATGAATGAATGTTTCTCAGTTGTTTGGTGTAGCCCAGAGCTTCTGCTTTTGTCCCTGCCCCCCTCACGGTCCCCTGCATTCTTCCTTCTTTTATTGTGTGACGATATAGCCTGGTGGTTAAGAGTGTGGGCTTTGGCACCTACTGCCTGACTTGCTCAGCTGGTTCTGCTACTTACAAACCTCTGTGATAATGACTGGTTGCTTGAACTTTCTGTGCCTCCATTTCCTACAATGAGAACCAAAATAATGCTTATTTCATGTAAGGATCAACTGAAACAATACAGTGAAAGCCCTAAAAACAGTATCAAACACAAAGTTCACCTTCAATAAATGTTAATAATGACAGTGTATGGCAGTTCCAAACTTGGGGTTTGCAAGGATGAATACCCAAAGGTTAGTAACAATGTCCTCCCTCTCCCCCCCCCCCCATTTTGCCTCCTCATATTTATTACAGTCTGAAATTGCCCTGCAAGTGAAAATAGACGGCTTGGCTGGATACCCACGCCCTGCATCTGCCTAAAACGGTTTTGAAATACACAATCTGAAAATGAGCTGGCCTGGGGCCAGGTGCCACCCCGAGGCTATGTGTACTCTGAACCTCTCTCCACTCCTGGCCAGGACACACAGCTGAGGGGGTCAGACAGGCAGAAGAGACTGAGATCCAATGAATGCTTTATGTGTTGTTTTGCTTAAAAGGGGAAAAGACCTTGGTGAAAGATCACATTGAAAGCAACTTTTTGGTGAGTAAAGAGCCAACCAAGCCTTCGGACCCGGAGTAAACCTGTTCACACCTCTTGCTTTAAACCTGGATCAGGGGTCGGTGACCTGTGATTTTTTTTTTTCCAAAGGTGTCACATGAACCAGTTGAAATTGGCAGCTAGACTGGCGGCAGTAGGTTTGCCCCTCCCCCCAACCTGCTAACGACTCCACACACACACACACACACACACACACACACACACACGGTGGAAGAATCTGAAGCCCAGCTCTCTTTTTGCTTCTTCCCCCTCTCCCCCCCCAACCCCCCCCACCCCGCGCTTTCTGAGACTTATTAAATGTGTTGGCTTTGGGAAAAATTAGTTTGCGACCAAATGCTTAAAAAGTACCCTTTGTGGGAGGGCTAAATTTAAAAAAAAAAAAAGGCATCAACGAGTGTGAGGTGAAATTGGAACTTTCATACACTGCTGGTAGGGACTGTAAAATGGTGCAGCCACATTGGGTAACAGTTTGGCAGTCCAAATTTGTGGCGATTTCAAATTGTGAAACACAGAGTCGCCCTACGATCCAGCAATTCCACTCCTGGGTATATTCCCAAGAGAATTTAATATGTAAGTCCCCTCAGGGCACCTGGATGGCTCAGTCGGTTAAGTACCGCTCAGGTCCTGATCTCAGAATCATGGGATCAAGCCCCGCATCTGGCTCCTGGCTCGGCGGCATAGTCTGCTTGACATTCTCTCTCCCCCTCCCTCCGCCCCTCCTGCTTGTGCTCTCACCCTCTCTTCTTTCTCTCTCTCTAAAATAAATCTTTTTTTTAAATAATAATAGGGGCGCCTGGGTGGCTCAGTGGGTTAAGCCTCTGCTTTCGGCTCAGGTCATGATTTCCGGGTCCTGGGATGGAACCCCGAGTCGGGCTCTCTGCTCAGCAGGGAGCCTGCTCCCCCCCCCACCTCTGCCTGCCTCTCTGCCTACTTGTGCTCTCTCTGTGTCAAATAAATAAATAAATTCTTTAAAAATAAAATTAAAAAATAATAAATAAATAAAAATAAAACACAGGTTCACTCAAAACCTGTACAGAAATGATCATAGCATTTATTCCTAATAGGCAAAAATGGAAACAACCCCAGTGACCATCAGCTGATGAATGGTTCAACAAAAGTAGTTCAAGAAAAATATCCACTCAATGGAACATTTTCAGGCAATTAAAAGGAGGGTGTACTAATTCACCCTATAACATGTGTGAACCTTGAAAACATCATGCTAAGTGGATAAAGCCACACATATATTACATGATTCCATTTATATGAAATGTACAGAACTGGCAGATCTAAAGAAACAAAAAGTAGGTTAGTGGTTGCTAGGGACTGGAGAATGGGGGCCCAGGGGTTGCTGGCAAAGGAAGGGTGCAATATTTCTTTCCAGGGGGATGAAAATATTCTGAAATTAAATAGTGGTAATGATGGTGTGACACTATGGATATGCTAAAAAAAACACTGCAGCATACCATTTAAAAGGGTGAATTTTATGGCATGTTGAATCATATCTCAATAAAGCTCTCTTTAAGTGCCCATTGTGGTTAATGCAGTTGTGAAGTTAGTAATTTTCACATCATGTTCAGAGATATGAAAAGAAAAAAATTTTAATAATGGAAATTTTTAAATTTTTCTAAATTTTTAAATTTTTTTACAATTTTTTTTTAAATTTTTATAATGGAAAATCAGAAGGTATAAAGAGGTATAGAGTAAAAAGAAAGCCTCTCTCTACTCCAGTTCACCCATCTTCCTCTTCCCAGGGAGAGCACCATCACCATCTCCTTTTTTTTCTTTTTAAAAAAAATTTTTTTAAGTAATATCTATACCTAACGTGGGGCTTGAACTCACAACCCTGAGATCAAGAGCCAGCCAGGCACCCCCACCATCACAGTTGTCTTACTTGTCCTTCAAGGGATAGTCAATGCCTACACAAGCTTAAAGATGTGTTCTTTTTTTTTTTTTTAAGATTTATTTATTTATTTATTTATTTGACAGACAAAGATCACAAATAGGCAGAGAGGCAGGCAGAGAAAGAGGAGGAAGCAGGCTCTCTGCTAAGCAGAGAGCCTGATGCAGGGCTCGATCCCAGGACCCTGGAATCATGACCTGAGCCGGAGGCAGAGGCTTTAACCCGCTGAGCCACCCAGGCGCCCCAACACGCTGTGTTCTTTCTTTTTTTTCTTTTTTTTTTTAAATTATTTATTTATTTATTTATTTATTTGTCAGAGAGAGAGGGAGAGAGAGAGAGCAAGCACAGGCAGACAGAGTGGCAGGCAGAGGCAAAGGGAGAAGCAGGGTCCCTGCTGAGCAAGGAGCCTGATGTGGGACTCGATCCCAGGACGCTGGGATCATGACCTGAGCCGAAGGCAGCTGTTCAACCAACTGAGACACCCAGGCATCCCTAGACGTGTTGTTTCTTATATAAACAAGAGCATAGTGTCCACAATGTTTTGCTCCTTATCTTATCACTTAGTAATGTATTGTGGAACGTGCCTTGTGAGGACCTTATAATGAAGTACATAGAGAGCTGTCATGCTTATACGGGTGTTACTAGTAGATATTCAGTTTGTTTTTTTCTTTTACTATTACGGTGGATTTCCTTGTAACTCTCTCTTAAAACCAACATTTTAACAGGTACTAGTAATCATAAAATATAAAGAAGTAGAGATCTTATCAATGAAGCTGTTTTTTCTTAAGAGTGGAAGGGGGTTGGGAGGAACAGAGAGAGAATCCTAAGCATGCTCCATCCCCAGCACGGAGCCTAATGAAGGGCTCTATCTCACAACTCTGAGATGATGACCTGAGCAGAAATTGAGTCGGATGCTCAGCCAGCTGAGCCACCCAGGCACCCTTTTAATGAAATCTTTCAAAATGAACTCAGTGATGTCAAACATAGGACTCTCCCAGCATTAGCAGAGGAATGGGACTGGGGGGGCCATGAGAGGAGAGACAGAGATGTTCTCTAGAAATGGTCATGTTTTGGATCAAGGCAGCCCAAAGTTCTGAAATGGAAGAATCACCGAAGTTGGAGCTTTTTGTTTCAGAGGGGGAAAAGACATCTTTGAAGATGGCCACATCAGTGCCTCCAAAAGGTGGTGCTGGAGTTGACTTCAGGAGATGATACGTTTTCCAGAGGGTGAGTCAAAACCCATTCGTGGCTTTGGAAATCAACATCATGGGATTTGCCCACTATTTTAAAACACAGTGATGGAGTTTTATGAAATATCAGAGTGGATCTCCCACAATATGCATTGTTTCTTAATATTTTTATCTTAAGTATATATAGAAGTGTGAATACTGAATCACAGTGTGAAATATATTTGTCACTGTGATTCACAATCAAATGCTTAAAGGCACAGAGCAAAGAGAGCGACTTTCTGGCCCCTACATTCTCCTTCATAACCCCAAGCCTTTCACCAGACTTAGTACCTAGAACTGAAAACCAAATCCCCCACCCCCTGTGCCACCACCACCCCAGGATAAATTCAAGTGACAAGTGGGAAGGCAATAAATAGTCTGTGAGATGGTGCCCTTGAGGAACCAGATTCAACTCCACCCCTTCTTCTCCAGAGAAGGATAAATTTGAAGACTCTCCAGCAAAATCTTCCCACCATGGCTTTGAAACTTTTTTTTTTTTTTTTTCACATTTTCCCTTTCACTGTCCCTTCTCTTTTTTCATTCTTCAGGGGCGCCTGGGTGGCTCAGTTGGTTAAGCGTCTGCCTTCAGCTCAGGTCATGATCCCTGAATCCTGGGATCAAGCCCTGCATCGGGCTCCTTGCTCTGTGGGAAGCCTGCTTCTCCTTCTCCCACTCCCCTTGCTTGTATTCCCTCTCTCGATGTCTCTGTCAAATAAATAAATAAAATCTTGAATAAATAAATAAATTCCACAAACAAGGGGCACCTGGGTGCTTCAATCAGTTAAGCATCTGACTCTTGATTTCAGTTCAGGGCGTGATCTCAGGGTGGTGATTTTCTCTCTCCTTCTGCCCCTCCTTCACTCCTCCCTCTCTCTCAAAAAAATAAATAAAAGCAAATGAATAAATTAATTTAATTAATTCCACAAACAAGCTGCCAGATAAAGTCCCTTGGGCACCCAACTACTCTCCCAGAGCCAACTGCCATCAGCAGTTCCTTCGGTATTATTTAAAAGGTAAACATACTTCCTCCTTTCTCTCTGCCTGCCTCTCTGCCTACTTGTGATTTCTGTCTGTCAAATAAATCTTTAAAAAAAAAGGGGGGGGGGCGCCTGGGTGGCTCAGTGGGTTAAAGCCTCTGCCTTCGGCTCAGGTCATGATCTCAGGGTCCTGGGATCGAGCCCAGCATCGGGCTCTCTGCTCAGCGGGGAGCCTGCTTCCTCCTCTCTCTCTCTGCCTGCCTCTCTGCCTACTTGTGATTTCTGTCTGTCAAATAAATAAAATCTTAAAAAAAAAAAAAAGGTAAACATACAGGGCACCTGGGTGGTTCAGTTGGTTAAGCATCTGCTTTTGGCTCAGGTCATGATCCCAGAGTCCTGGGATCAAGTCCCATGATGGGCTCTGCTCAGCCAGGAGTCTGCTTCTCCCTCTCCTTCTGCCTCTGCCTTTACCCGCCCCCTCACCTGTATGCTCCCTCTCTCTCTCCAAAATAAATAAATAAAATCTGCGCCTGGGTGGCTTAGTGGGTTAAAGCCGCTGCCTTCAGCTCGGGTCATGATCTCAGGGTCCTGGGATCAAGTTCCTTGTCGGGATAATTGCTCAGTGGGGAGTCTGCTTCTCTCTCTGCCTCTGCCTGCCTCTCTGCCTGCTTATGATCTCTGTCATATAAATGACAAATGAATAAATATTTATTTAAAAAAAATAAAAAAGAGAGAGGGAGATAAACACACATATATACGTATAGATACACTTTTGTAACATAAATGATGGTATACTATATTCTTTGCTTTGCCCCTAACTTTTTTCACTTCTGGTGGGTATCTGGAAGATCTTTTCACATTGGGACACGCTGAGCAGCTTCATTCTGTTTCACTGGCTGCATGGCATCCCATCATATGGAGTCTCAAGGGCTTTTAAAGGTTGGCTGACCCCAGCCTTGGAATTGCAGTTTCTTTCTTTCTTTTCTCTCTCTCTCTTTTTTTTTTTAATGAAGTTAGGTTTTAAAGTGATGACAGTGAGCTTATTTAAAGGATAAACCTTCTTCTAATTATTTAGTAATTATAGAGTAGGAGCATCGGAGAAAGGGATGTGTTGGGACATGAAAACAATATCTTTGCCAGGGGTGAATGAAGCCAAATGAAGATTCTAGCTTAAAAAATTTTTTTTTTAAAAATCACCCTCTGGCTATTATCAATCAACTGGATTGCAGAGTCTGTTAAGGACAGCCATTATTTAAAAAAAAAAAAAAAAAAGGATAAGCCACTGTACATCAATTATGATGACTGCCCCCACCCACGGGTCACTTCTAAAAGAAGGACAGAAGTCACTGTCTTTGGTACCACGTAACTGGTCACTTCTGCTCACGCCACTGCTGATTGGCTCGCCATTGGGCATCGGCTCCAAAAGCAGCCAATGCATGAGCTGGCTTGTGGTTTCTGAGGTGACTGGGCGCAAAAATATTGGGCCAAACAGGAAACAGGTTGACTTGTCAGATTCCCACTCGGTGTGAATTTGAATTAGAAACTATAGAAGGGCTCCTGGCTGCCTCAGTCGGAAGAGGGTGTGACTTTTGATCTTGGGGGTGGCTCATGAGTTTGAGCCCCTAGCGATGTAGAGATTACTTACATAAATAAATATATACATACACTTAAAAACAAACAAACAAACAATGGAATGAATCAGCTAGTTAAGAAAAGGATTTGCAGCTGAAAGGGCTGGACTATTGTAGAAACTGAATATGCAGAGGTAGAAGGCAGAGAGAAGATACTGAAAAAGAAGGAATAGTGAATGCAGTTCTTCCCCAGCAACACAGCGGACTCAGAGAACTTGAAACCCCTTCCCCCTCACTACAGAAACATCTGACAGTTCTGGGTAAAAGATAACAAATATTCTTTCAAGCGAAAAACTGAGTTCACAAGAAAGTGTGGGAAATCCCCACATGCCAAAAAACAAAAATGGAACCAAAACCCAAACCACTTAAGCACACACACTGATACAGCGAGAGTCAGAAGAGGGAGGCATCCTGGGTCCTGGGTTGAAATGCAAATGAAAGGACAGGAAGTGAGGTCCTGGGCTCTTAGGGTCCCCAGGACCAGTATGGCCCTCAGAAACAGTCCTTCTTGAGCTAGGACTCAGCAAACAAGTCGAGACGCAGTTAGACCCCCAACGGATAGTATGTAGGGATAGGAACCATGGAAGAAATGGGATATAATAGAATGGGCTATAAAGACAGAAAAAAGGAACCAAAATATGAGGAAAGGATGATATATTTCCATATATATAAAGACAAGCAAGTTTTACCAAGAGCGAAACAGTGTAGAGAGTGAGAAGCTGGTAGGTGTCAGGAAGGGAAACAAGATGGTGCATCGAGACCCAGAGATAGAGAAAGTAATTGAACTTGGGGAATGGCAGAGCCCTCACTTTGCTAGAGGGCATGATGGAGGCCTGTGATCATGTAGCCAAGGCCAACCAAACTCAGAGTGCCTGGGAGGCCTTCATTCCCTCACCTTCTGACCAAGCACGGACTAAGTGCTGTATTTACTTCCCCATGGCTGCTGTGACAAATTGCGACCAAGTGGCTTAAAGCCACACAAATTTATTGTCTCACAGTTGGGGGTGTCCAAAGTCTGAAGTAGATCTTATGGGGCTAAAATTGAAGACTGTATTCCTTCTGGAGACTCTAGGAGAGAACCCGTCTCCTTGCCTTTTCAGCTTCTAGAAGCTGCCCACATTGGCTCTTGGCCCTTGGCTCAAGGCCCCCCTCTATCTTCAAAGCCAGGAGTCCATCACTCCTACCCCTGCTTCCATTGTCACATCTTCTCTCTGACGCTCCAGCTTCCCTCTTTCTTTCTTTCTTTCTTTTTTTTTTTAAGAATTTTATTTATTTATTTGACAGACAGAGATTACAAGTAGGCAGAGAGGCAGGCAGAGAGAAAGAGGAGGAAGCAGGCTCCCTGCTGAGCAGAGAGCCCTATGCGATGCGGGGGCTCAATCCCAGGACCCTGGGATCATGACCTGAGCCGAAAGCAGAGGCTTTAACCCAGTGAGCCACCAAGGCGCCCCCCCTCTTTCAAGGCCCCTTTGTGGTTACATTGGGCCCACTCAGATAATTCCAGATAACCTCCCCATCTCAAAATCCTTAACTTAATCACATTGCCAGAGTCCCCTTCACCGTGTGAGGTAACACATGCGTACTTATTTTAGGATGGGAAATAGCAGGATGAACACAAAGGTTGAGTTCTAGGGGGTGAAGAGCCGGGAAAGAGGTATGGGTCAACCCAACGTGAACACAAAAGTGAGCAAGATCATCTGAGAAAGTGACCAATGCTATGACAAAAATAACTGCAGTGTGACAGACGGGACTGGGGGCTGGTAAGGCCACCTTAGGATGTCAGGTCAGGCTCCTACAAGGAGATGACATTTGAGGTCATGCAGGGATGGTGACAGGACAGGAGCCCTCAAAATGTCTGAGGAAAGGGCGCTGCAGGCAGAGGGCACAAAGGTGGGGATTCACCAGGGACCTCCTGGGAGCAGCAAGATGGCAGCATGACCCAATGGGTGACAGGAGATGATCCTGAGTCTGTTCCTCCTATCAGGCTTCTTTAATCTACTCTTGTTGGCTCTCAGGAAGGATCATGGAGGAAAAAAAAAAAGATTGTGCCACAAAGAAGATTCCTATGAGTCTTTTTACCAGAAGCCCACCCTTCCCTGAATTAGATCGATCTCTTGCAGCCAAATGTTCTAAAGGAACACAGGACACAAAATATTATAAGATACCATGAAAAATGGAGCAGGTCCTTTGGAAAACAGTCTAGCTCCTAAAAAGGTTAAGCCTACAGTTACCACATGACTCAGCAACTCTGTTCCTAGGTAAGATACCCAAAGGACCTGAAGATGTATGTCCACACAAAAACTTGCACGTGACCGTGCAGAGCAGCCCTCTTCGTGAGAGTCCCAAAGTGGAAACAACCCAAGTGTCCATCAACTGATGAATGGGTAAACAAAATGTGGTGGAGCCATTAGTGGAACATTATCTGGTCACAAGAAGGAATGGAGTGGGGGGAACCTGGGTGGCTCAGTGGGTTAAAGCCTCTGCCTTCGGCTCAGGTCATGATCTCGGGGTTCTGGGATCGAGCCCCGCATCGGGCTCCCTGCTTAACGGGGAGCCTGCTTCCCCCTTTCTCTCTGCCTGCCTCTCTGCCTACTCGTGATCTCTCTGTCAAATAAATAAATAAAATCTTAAAAAAAAAAAAAAGAAGGAATGGAGTACTGATACATGTTTCATGGGTGAATCTTGAAACTTTAGGTCTGGTGAAAGATGTTACTCACCAAAGACCACATATTGGAGGGTTCTATTTATATGAGATGTGCAGACAGGCAAAACCATAGAGTCAGAAAATAGCTTAGTGGTTACCAAGAGATGGGGGGAGCAGGGCATAAAAAGTGATTGATTGCTGATGAGTACAGGGCTTTTGGGGGGTGATGAAGATGTTGTACCATTGATTGTAGTGATGGTAGTAGGTGGGAATCCACAAAAAACCATCATACACTTGTTAATTTTCTTAATATATTTGTATTTGAATTGTATACTTTAAGGGGGTAAATTTTTTTTTACGATTTTATTTATTTATTTGACAGACAGAGATCACAAGCAGGCAGACAGGCAGGCAGAGAGAGGGGTGGGGAAGCAGACTCCCTGCTGAGCAGAGAGCCTGATGTGGGGCTCAATCCCAGGACCCTGGGATCATGACCCCAGCCGAAGACAGAGGCTTTAACCCACTGAGCCACCCAGGTGCCCTGGAGTGAATTTTTTTTAAGATTTTATTTATTTATTTATTTATTTATTTATTTATTTATTTTGAGAGAGAGAGAGCATGAGAGGGGAGAAGGTCAGAGGGAGAAGCAGCCTCCCTGCTGAGCAAGGAGCCCGATGCGGGACTGGATCTGGATATTCCAGGATCATGACCTGAGCTGAAGGCAGTCATTTAACCAATTAAGCCACCCAGGCACTCACGGGGTGAATTTTTTTTAAAGATTTTATTTCTTAGAGAGAGAGAGAGAGAGCATGAACAGAAGGGCCAGAGGGAGAAAGACAATCAGACTTCCAACTGAAGATGGAGCCTGATGCGGGGCTCAATCCCAGGACCCTGAGAACGTGACCTGAGACAAAGTGGGACACTTAACTGACTGAGACAACCAGTGCCCCTAAGTATGTGAATTTATGGTATGAGAAGTATATCTCAATAAATCTGGGGTTGGGGTTTTTTTTGAGATTTTATTTTTAAGTAATCTCTGCACCCAATGTGGGACCCCAACTCACGACCCCAAGATCAATATTCACATCCTCCACCAACTGAGCCAACCAAGCACCCCTTATAACATATATTTTAAAAATCAGAGGGCTGGGGGCACCTGGGTGGCTCAGTGGGTTAAGCCTCTGCCTTCGGCTCGGGTCATGATCTCAGGGTCCTGGGATCGAGCCCAGCATCAGGCTCTTTGCTCAGCAGAGAGCCTGCTTCCTCCCCCCTCTCTGCCTGCCTCTCTGCCTACTTGTGATCTCTCTCTGTCAAATAAATAAATAAAATCTTTTAAAAAATCAGAGGGCTGGCTCGTGGTAGAGCATGTGACTCTCTTGATCTTGGGGTTGTGAGTTAGAGCCCCAAGTTGAGCATAGAGACTACTGAAAAAGAAAAAATACATAAGTAAGTATATAAAGAAAATAAATAAAACATGTTATGAGCTATATTCCCTGCCTTCAAGGAACTGAAAATTTAGTTAAGGACAAAAATGATCAAATGTTGGGGTACCTGGCAGCTCAGTCTGTTAAGTGTCCAACTCTTTTTTTTTTTTAATATTTTATTTATTTGACAGAGAGAAATCACAACTAGGCAGAGAGGCAGGCAGAGAGAGAGGAGGAAGCAGGCTCCCTGCGGAGCAGAGAGCCCAATGCAGGGCTCAATCCCAGGACCCTGGGATCATGACCTGAGCCGGAGGCAGAGGCTTTAACCCACTGAGCCACCCAGGCGCCCCAAGTGTCCAACTCTTGATATCAGCTCAGGTCTTGATCTCAAGGTCATGAGTTCAAGCCCTGCACTGGACTCCACACTGGGGGGGCGAAGCCTACTAAAAAAAAAAAAAAAAAATTCAAATGTCAGTTGTCCCATACAGTTAAGTTACACAAATGATAACTACGTAAGAGATGTGATGACCATCGTGTTAAGACATGTTTCTTGAGGGACACCTGGGTGGCTCAGTTGGTTAAACGGCTGCCTTCGGCTCGGGTCATGATCCCAGCGTCCTGGGATCGAGTCCCACATCCGGTTCCTTGCTCGGCAGGGAGCCTGCTTCTCCCTCTGCCTGCCTGTGCTTGCTCACTCTCTCTCTGACAAATAAATAAATTTGAAAAAAAAAAAAAAAAAAGACATGTTTCTTGAGTTTTGCTGCATTCCAGACCTTGTCCTGTGTAGCTTCCATTATCAAAACTTATGGTCCAAAGGACTTGATAAATTCCCTAATGAGTGATCTGGGGAAAATACATTCTCATTCTGGGCCTCAGTTTCCCCATTTCTGAAATGAGATTCTTGAACTCCATGTTTTCCCACGGGCAGATGAGATGATTTTTATTCAAATGTTGAAACAACCCTGAATAGCAGTATGAGAAAATCACCCCTTTGCAATCATCTTCCAATTCTACCTTCAGTAGGAAGTCTCGGTGTGGTGCAATTTCCTTTTTCAACAAAGGACAAGGCATCAGAAATCCTGAAGTTTCTAGCAAGTAATCTAGCCAAAATGTAATCATGTTATGTTGCTTCACTGTCTTTAACTCTACCTTCCATTTATGTCAAGGGACTCAGGTTTTTTCCTTACATATTGATATACACAATGCTTCCTTTTTATTTTTTATTTTAAAGATTTTATTTATTTATTTGACAGACAGAGACCACAAGTAGGCAGAGAGGCAGGCAGAGAGAGAGGAAGGGAAGCAGGCTCCCCGCTGAGCAGAGAGCCCAATGCGGGGCTCGATCCCAGGACCCCAGGATCATGACCTGAGCCAAAGGCAGAGGCTTTAACCCACTGAGCCACCCAGGCACCCCAATGCTCCCTTTTTTAAAAAAAGATGTATTTACTTTAGAGACAGAGAGCGTGCGCTGTCGGGGAGGGGGTGGGGGAGAGGGAGAGAATCTCAAGCAGATTCCTTAGTGAGCGCAGAACCCAACATGGGGCTCCATCCCACCACCCCGAGATCACAACCCAAGCCAAAATCAAGAGCCAGACACTTAACCAACAGAGCCACCTAGGCACCCTTAATGTTTCCTTTTGAAATAAAATTTCTATAAATTTTATATAAAAAAATCAGCGAATTGATTTCAAGAATAACTAAATAAATAATGTAGGTAGTACGAGAATATGGCAAAAATCCTAAAGATGGAAGGAGAATGTTAGTCCACTCGGCCCATTTTGCAGGCAGGAAAACTAAGACCCGACATAGCTAACATGATTCCAGTGTTATTCGATCGACTCTGACATGATCAAGCAGCCACGGTCCCTTGGCATAGGACTTGCAGAGGACGCTCGAGCTCTCAGTGTGCTCCACAGTCCCAAGCCCCTGGAGGCTCCATTCCAGCAGGTCTGGGGTTCAGATAGGCAAGTTCTGAACCCCGAAGTGATTTTACTGCACATGCCTCCCCATGTTGTCCCCACTGTACAAGATTTACTCATTCAACAATATTCATCAAGTTACTACCTTCCCAGGCACTCTACTGACCCCTGGGAATATAACGGGGGGTCACAGAGAGCAAGACCTGCTCTCAGGGAGTTTGTAAACTGGGGCTGCGGGGAGGGGCAGAAAACAAAAGTTAAACACAAAAGCATGATAATTACAGGTTGTGATCAGTGATATAAAAGAAAGAGCTTATTATGATGGGCCAGAGAGCAACCACAGAACTACTTATTAGTTTTGACTGTTTATTTATTCACTTTTAATAGATACTATGTTAATGAGGTTCAGAATTAAGAAGTTACAGAGACGCCTGGGTGGTTCAGTGGGTGAAGCGGCTGCCTTAGCCTCAGGTCTCAGGGTCCTGGGATCAAGTCCCACGGAGGGGCTCCTTGCTCAGTGGGGTCCTGCTTCTCCCTCTGCCTGCTGCTCCCTGGCTCAAGCGCTCTCTCTCTCTGTCAAATAAATAAAATCTTAAAAAAAAAAAACTAAAACTAAAAGGTTACAAAGGGTTAGGGTAAAAATCTCCTTCCTTCTGCTCTCCTCGAGATGCCAAGTTTCCATCCCTAGAGGCAACCGGGGTTACCTGTTTCAAGAAGGCTTGGTGTAGGCAGAACCAGAGGCCTTGGGTGCAGCTGGAGTGGGATGGACGAGCCAAGCAGAAGTTAAGTGTTAATGACAGGCAAGGAGGCATGCAAGTTCTTGTCAGTTGTAAAAGTTTGCAATTAATTGTGACAGCAATAGCCACTGGATGTGTTTTCGACAGAGTGACATAATCTGACTCATGCGCCAAAGATCATGTGGGTGATTGGGGGGCGGGGGGTGGGTAGGAGTGGGAGAGGACCAGGTAGGAAGTGGCTCCAGTATTCAGGTGAGAGGCGACATGTGTTTGCGCTAGGATGGGAGGAGCAAAGGGCGGTGGGAGTACAGATAAAAGCTAGAACAGAGAAAACTTCAAGAAGGATTAGATGTAAGGAACAAGGGAAAGCAGAGGTTTGAGCCCCAGGGAAGAGGGGTGGTCAAGTTTTGTGGGTGTCATAATGTCTGTAATTTGCTTTTAAAATATTTCAGGGGGCACCTGGGTGGCTCAGTGGGTTAAAGCCTCTGCCTTCAGCTCGGGTCACGATCTCAGGGTCCTGGGATCGAGCCCCACATTGGGCTCTCTGCTCAGCAGGGAGCCTGCTTCCCCCTCTCTCTCTGCCTGCCTCTCTGCCTACTTGTGATCTCTGTCTGTCAAATAAATAAATAAATAAGAACTAAAAAAAAAAATAAATAAAGTAAAATAAGATGTTTCAGGATAGAGGCGCCTGCCTGGCTCCGTAGCCCTGCAGTTTTGATCTTGGGGGCATGAGTTCAAGCCCCATGTTGGGAATAGAGCTTACTTTAAAATTTAATTAATTAATTAATAATTAATTAAATACTTTGGTACCGTTGGCTTGCTATTATATAAATGCCAGCTTATGCCAGTGGTTCTCAAAATGCAGGCTGTGGACCAGCAGCATTAACATTACTCAGAACAGGTTAGAAATGCAGATCCTCCACCCTTCCCCACAATTACTAAATCAGAAATTCTGGAGGTAGGGCCCAGCAGTTAGGATTTAACAAGCCCTCCAAATGGTTCTCTCTCTCTCTCTCTTTTTAAAAAGACTTTATTTACTTGAGAGCGAGAGCTCCAGGAGGGGGAAGGGCAGAGGAAGAGGGAGAAACAGACTCCCCACCAAGCAGGAAGCCCACCCTGGTGCTCGATCCCACGACCCCGGAGATCCTGACCGGAGCCAAAGGCAGATTCCTAACCAACTGAGCCACCCAGGCACCCCCAAAGGGTTCTCATACATGCTCTGTTCAAGCTTTAGAATCGAGCCAGGATTCCGGGGATGGTCAACTGAGCAGCTATCGAGAACAGACCACACAATGGGTAATCAATGGGCATCAGAACAGAAACGGCCACACTATCCCAAGAAAATAAAAACGAATCTCAGAGCGCTGGGGAGACAGGTAAGAGACAAAGGGAGTGCTCCCAGCAAAAGAAGCTTATCAGGGAAAGGAAAACAATGCTGTACGTGCCTGGAACAGCTCTTGTAGGTGTGGTTCCCTGAACCCTGGGAAAAACAGGCCTTATCTTGAAAAGAGGAAGGATTGGATGCAAAGAAGTTTGCAGCAAACAATAGCAGTTCAGGCCTTGTTGGAGAAAACCAAGTTGTGTGCAAAAAATAATAAGAAAAAAGTGTTGTTTTTTTTTTTGTTGAGCGCTGACCAAAAAAAAAAAAAAAAAAAAAAAAGGCATACTATGGCGGTGGGAGACAGGGGCGGGGGTGGGAGGGTGTCCTTTTTTTAAGAACACAGAAGGCTGATGAACTACATAGACACATAGGGAAACAGAAACCAAAATTAGTCTGGGTTCACCAACTAAGAAGTAGACGGGACCTAGGCCAAGGTACTTCTTTCAGTGATTTCAAAATTTTCTCCTCCAAAAGATTGAACTGTTACCTTGTTAGAAATTTAAAAACGATTCCCCAGGAGAGGACATGCACACCATCACGTCTGTAATATTTTGCCAAAATAGTTTTTAATCTGAACTGAAACCTGTGGAAACAATCAGACAAAGCCAAATTATGGGACATTCTGTAGCATGGTCCTAGACTCTGGAAAACAAAACAAAACAAAAATCATGGTCGCTTTTTTAAAACAAAGCAAAACATTGTCTTGAAAGAGAATTAAAAAAAAAAAAAGCAGCTATGAAAAACTTGATTGGGGGGCGCCTGGGTGGTTCAGTGGGTTAAAGCCTCTGCCTTTGGCTCAGGTCATGATCCCAGGGTCCTGGGATCCAGCCGCATCGGGCTCTCTGCTCAGCGAGGAGCCTGCTTCCCTTCCTCTCTCTCTGCCTGCCTCTCTGCCTACTTGTGATCTCTATCTGTCAAATAAATAAATAAAAATTTTTAAAATAAAAAAATAATAAAAGAAGGAAAATAAAGTATTTTTTGTTAAAAAGCCACCACTTAAAAAAAAAAAAAAAAAAGCCACCAGTTAACCTTCCCTGGTCCAGGAAGGTTTCTCTGGGATCGGGTACCTACTTACCTGAAAATCTCTGGGAGACAAGTGGACAACCGACTGTGCGAATTTTCCAGTTCTCCAGGGGAGCTGTGGAAACCAGGTGACCAAGCCCTGGGCCTGAGGCTTAGGTAAATCCTGGAAAAACGCAAGAAAGTCTATGTAGAATCGTTAAATTCAAACCAGCAGGAAGTATTAGCTCTGCTCTAAGCATTACTCTCCTGAGAAGGCAAGGGACTGGGGGCACATCTTATTATCCCCTCAGCTTGAGAAGAGAAACACTGTCACTCGGCGGCTGCCTTCCCTGTTTTGAAGTCCCCTACCCTGAGTTAATGGATGGCATCATGGCATCTTTGTTGGGAGGCAGCCCCTTAGAACCAGCCGGCCTGTGTTCGAAATTTGATTCAGCAGCATGGCCTTCAGCAATGACTTCATTTCTCTGTGCTTCAACTTCCTGGCAAAAGGAGAATAACAGGGACACCTGGGTGGCTTAGTCAATCGGTTAGTGTCTGCCTTCAGCTCTGGTCATGATCTCAGGGTCCTGGGATCGAGTCCCTCGATGGGCTTCTTGCTCAGCAGTGAGCCTGCTTCTCCCTCTGCCTGCTGCTCGCCCTGCTTGCGCTCTCTCTCTGTCAAATAAATAAATAAAATCTTTTTTTTTTTTTTTAAGATTTTGTTTATTTATTTGACAGGGAGAGAGAGAGAGAGCATGAGCAGGGGGAGGGGCAGAGGGAGAGGGAGAAGCAGAGTCCCCGCTATGCAGGGAGCCCGACGTGGGGCTCGATCCCAGGACACTGGGATCATGACCTGAGCCGAAGGCAGACACTTAACTGACTGAGCCACCCAGGGGCCCCAAATAAACAAAATCCTAAAAAAAAAAAAAAAAAAAAAAAAAAAGGAGAATAATGATCAGAGCGACAGCACATGAATGCGATGACAGTCAAGTAGATTAATATATGGGAAGTGCTTAGAATAGAGGTTGGCAAAGTTTTCCTAAAAGGGCCACGTAATGAATATTTTATGTTGCGGGCCATCTGGTCTACGGTGCAACTATGCAAATCTGGAAAGCGGCCATAGACCATATGTAAACAATGGGCACGGCTGTGTGCCAATAAAACTTTATACTTTTCTTTAAAAACAGGACAAGGAACCAAAGACAGGACCAGCCCAGACGTGCTTCAGCAGGTAAATAAACTGAGGCACATCCTTACCATGGAATACTGCTCTGCCATCAAAAGGCATGAACTATTGATACACACTACAGTTTGGATGAATCTCCAGGGAATGATGCTGAGCTGGGAAAAAAAAAAAAAAAAATCCATCCCCAAAGTGAAATACTATATGGTTTTAATCGTATACCATTTTTGAAATGACATTTTAGAAAGAGGGGATGGATTAGTGGTTGCTAAGAGTAAGGGATGAAGACTGGGGTATAATCTGGGAGAGGTGGGTGTGCTTGCACCGTGAAGGACCCCTGTGGTGTTAAAACTGTTTCAGTATCTTGACCATGGCAGTAGATGCATAACCACAGATGATAAAATCGTTTAGAACTAAGGTGCCTGGGAGGCTGAGTTTATTAAGCATCTGCCTTTGGCTCAGATCATGATCTGATGGAGCCCAGCCTTGAGCTCCCTGCTCTGTGGAGAGTCTGCTTCTCCCTCTGCCTCTGTCTCTCTCTGTATGTGTCTCTCTCTCTGTCTCTCATGAATAAATAAATAGAATTTTTAAAAAATGTATAGGACTAATACACCCAGACAAGCACAAACGAGTACAAGGTAACAGGGAAATCTAGATAAGACTGGTGGATTGTATTAATGTCAATAGCCTGAATGGGATATCATAGTACTTGTACCCTAGACTTGTATAATGTTATCACGGGGGAAATGGGCAAAGTGTACAAGAGATCACTCTGGTTTTTTTTAAGATTTTATTTATTTACTTATTTGTCAGAGAGAGAGAGAGAGAGAGAACGCACACAAGCAGACAGAGTGGCAGACAGAGGTGGAGAGAGAAGCAGGCTCTCTGCCAAGCAAGGAGCCTGATGCAGGACTTGATCCCAGGACCCTGGAATCATGACCTGAGCCAGAGGCAGCAGCTTAACCAACTGAGCCACCCAGGATTCTTTCTTTCTTTTTCTTTCTTTCCTTCTTTCTTCTTTCCTTCCTTCCTTCCTTCCTTCCTTCCTTCCTTCTTTCTTTCTTTCTCTCTCCCCAACCTACCTTCCTTCCTTCCTTCCTTTCTTTCTTTTCTTTCCTTCCTACTTTCTTTCTCTCCCCCACCTTTCTCTCTCTCTCTCTTTCTTTCTTTCTTTCTTTTCTTTCTTTCTTTCTTTCTCTCTCTCCCCCCTTTCTTTCTTCCTTTTTCTTTTAAGACTTTCATTTTTACATAATCTCTATACCCATCCTGGGCTCAAACTTACAAACCCAAAATCAAGAGTCACGTGCTCTTCTGACTGAGCCAGTCAGGCGCCTCTCTCTGTATTATTTCTTCCAACCACATGTGAATCTACAATGAACACAACAAAATTTTCAGTTAAAAAAAAAAACCCACACAACAATAAAGTGGGCTGGACTTGGCCTGTGGATCACAGTGTTAACATTCAGAAAGTCTTGAGCAAACCAGATGAGCTGGACACCTATTTTCACTTTCTGGAAAACCCGTCAGTCCCCAGGAAACTAGGATCATTGATCACCCAATATATACGTGTTGCTGTTATTACTAGTGTTATTATTTTAACAAGAACCACACATCAGCAACATGCAAATGAATGCAGCTCTGCCAACATCTTTCCCACTAACTCCAGGAAGAGCAGTAAATCCCGACCACTTCCCCATGCAATCAGAGGCAGCAGGTAAAAACCGGGGAACAGAGCTGCTGTCTTTCAATAAAGGTCTGACTGGGACTCTGAATAACTCATTTGTTTAAATTTGTCTTTCCCACACATAACAGCGGCCCCATTTGATGGAGCACTTGTCACATTTATAGTACAGAGACCCCAATGCAAAACTCTCTACCTATCTTATCTCATTTAATCCTGGAACAACTCCACAAGCTAAGCATTAGCTATCACCCCCAGTTTGCAGCTGGGCAAAGGGAGCTTCCGATGAAGCAAATGGCCTAAGGACACACATCTAGAAAATATCACGCCCGGATTCCAAACTCTAGAAGAGCTTCTGATCATGAATATAGAGCAGGGGTTCTCAGCAGTGGCCCCGCATTGGAAAACTTCCAATGCCCAGACACCGCGCCCCCACCTCCCAACCCCCCCACCCCCCCACCCTCCCACCCCCGCACCCCCGCACCCCCGTGCCCAGACAGATGATTTAATTGGCTCCGGTAGGGCTCAGGCATTAGTTTTTTGTTTTTTTGGTTTTTGTGTTTTTTTTTTCAAAATTCCCCATCTAACTGATTTCATGTGTAGCCAGTATGGAGCACCACTGAGACTAGCGTCGTGACTTGGTTTTTCATACTTCATACACTGATCCATGAATGTGCCTTGAAAGCAATTTAATATCTCCCATCCAGTCTTTTTTTTTGTCAAAGACTAGACCAGAATAGAAACGAGAAGAAAATACTGCATCCCGGAGACCAAAGGGAAGTGTCCTGGAAACTTACCTTCCAGGAGTGTGTGTGCGTGCCTGCACCATCATGACAGAAAATGTATCTCTGACTGTGATCAAGATAAAAAATATTTGAAAGCAAATTAATTAATTAATTAATCAAATGTTTGAAAACAACTCTTTTAGACTGGTCGAATCTAGAACACGGATATGTTCATTGGACCCATGCAATGTTTTGTTTTGTTTTGTTTTTTAAAATCAGTTGCCAATCTTTGATTATTGGTAGATTTTATTTTATTTTTTAAAGATTTTACTTATTTATTTGACAGAGTAAGACACAGTGAAAGAGGGAACACAAGCAGGGGGAGTGGGAGAGGGGGAAGCGGACTCCCCGCTGAGCAGAGAGCCTGATGCAGGGCTCAATCCCAGGACCCTGGGATCATGACCTGAGCTGAAGGCAGACGCTTAACGACTGAGCCACCCAGGTGCCCCATAATTATTGGTAGATTTTAACTAAGGACCTGAAATTCTGTCCGTTCCTGGCTTCTTCCAAAATGTGAGCATGAGGGTATGGAAAAACAGGGTCCCCTTTCCTGCATGGCCAGTATGAGAATCTGGAGAAGGGCAGGGGCTCCCCAGTGTACCACAGTCCCCACCATTCCTTGATAGCTCCCAGACCCTGAGGCTGAGTAAAAGTTATCACCTATTGTCTTACACAGTCCAGTTCTACTCCTTGCATCCCTGGCTCGTGGTGTGCGTTTGAGTTTGTCACTCCTGCCCAGAAACTGAATGCCATCTGAGCTGAGATAATTCTGTTGTTTTGGCTTTGGCTTTGGCTTTGGCTTTGTTTTTGTTTTTGAAGTAAGCCCAAGTCCCAACATGGGGCTTGCACTGATGACCTTGAGATCAAGAGTCGCCTTCTCTACCGACTGAGCCAGCCAAGCACTCCTGTTTAAGTTTTTATTATAAACTGGAACAGATAGCAGGATCATAGGAAATATGCAATAAGGTTTAGAAAGAAAGGGGGGATGGGGAGAGAGAGAGCCAGCCTACCAAAGATTTTATTTGGTCAGAGGCAAGCCAAAGAATTAGTATGGATTCGTTTATCCTTCATCTCCAGACACAGAAGATACAGCAAGGCTATTTTCTTTCTTTTTTTTTTTTTTTAAAGATTTTTTTAATTTGACAGAGCAAGATCACAAGTAGGCAGAGAGGCCTAGAGAGAGGCCGAGAGAGAGAGAGAGAGAGAGAGAGGAGGAAGCAGGCTCCCTGCCAAGCAGAGAGCCCGAGGCGGGACTCGATCCCAGGACCCTGAGATCATGACCTGAGCCGAAGGCAGAGGCCCAACCCACTGAGCCACCCAGGCGCCCCGAAAGGCTATTTTCTTAAAGAAAAGAAAATGACCCCATTATTCAGCCTTAGCGATTACGTCACCAGATCCAGCAAACATGTTGTGGAATAAAGATTTTTTAGTGAATCAAGGGGCACCTGGGTGGCTCAGTGGGTTAAAGCCTCTGCCTTCCGCTCAAGTCATGATCCCAGGGTCCTGGGATCGAGCCCCACATTGGGCTCTCTGCTCGGCAGGGAGTCTGCTTCCCCCTCTCTCTCTGCCTGCCTCTCCATCTACTTGTGATCTCTGTCAAATAAATAAAATCTTTTTTTTTAAGATTTTTTAGTGAATCAAAACATGCAATATCGTTTTATCAGTTTTCACTTTTCACAGAATTAAAGCAAGTGAGACATGTTTTTGGGGAGGCTGCTGGTGCAGGTAAGGGTAGCAAAAAACCAGCTTGGATTTCCCCTCTGGGGTTAGTCTGCACTCTCTCTGCCTTGTCAGCCCCGTCTGAAATGAGCATTTGATGTGCCAAGGGTAAATGAAAAGTAAGTTCAAGGTGCCACGAGCCTCAGTTTCTTGGAATTAGGTGTTCAGAATTGGAGGCGCAGACGCACGTGCACGCACGCGCACACACGCACACACGCGCGCACGCGGTCTTTCCTCCGCCGAGCGAGCGGGGTTTCCATCGGCCAGGTCAGCAAAGGCAAGCTTTCTGTAAATAAACACACTGGGATTTTTTAAGGCCTTGGATTCTGGATGCCACTCCAGGGTCTTGCCAGCATTGCCAACTTTTATAAGTTTGTTTCCCAAGACTTCAAAAGCCAGACGCCCCCGCCTCTTGGTTCTTGCAAGTGCCAATTTGTGTACACAATGCTTCCTCTCCCAAAAATGAAGGTCGTGGGTTTTTTTTTGTTTTTGTTTTGTTTGTTTGTTTGTTTGTTTGTTTGTTTAAGATTTTGTTCAGTTATGTGACAGACAGAGATCACAAGTAGGCAGAGAGATACGGGGTAGCAGGCTCCCTGCTGAGCAAAGAGCCCAACTCGGGGCTTGATTCCAGGACCCCGAGACCACGACCTGAGCTGAAGGCAGAGGCTTAACCCACTGAGCCACCCAGCCACCACCCCACCCCCCGCCCCCAGGGTCTTGTTTGGAAAAAAATAGCCCCCCAGGTTTAAAGAGGCAATGGGGCCACCTGGATGAGTCAGTTAAGCGTCTGCCTTTGGCTTGGGTCTTGATTCACAATCCTGGGATGGAGCCCCACATCCGGCTCCCTGCTCAGTGGGGAGTCTGCTTCTCCCTATCCCCCTGCTCACTCTCTCTCTCTTTTTCAAGTGAGTAAATAAAATCCTTAAAATATAAAAAATAAAATAAATTTAAAAAATAAAGAGGAAAAATAATAAATAAAGAGGGCCTGAATAAAGGCTTTCGGATTTTGAAGCTCCACACGGAGGTAGTAACAGCTGTCTGTCCTTCGAAAGATTTCTCTAGCACTAGTTCTAGTGCAAGGAATTTTAGTTCAGCTTGGCTCAGCCAAAAAAGTTCTAGAAGAGATCCTGGCTCTACCAGAGTTCCCCAAAGTTTAGTCACTCACTCACAAAAGGCCTGTGGCATTTTTACCACAGCCACAAACCACCTCATTATTATTTACTTAATATTTTTAAATTTAAATTGACTCGCCTTTTAATTTAAATTCTTTAAAAGGGAAAGTTTATATGATCTGCTTTTCTTCCTTAACTCAATTGTGGTTTCTTCTGGAAAGCTGACATAATATACAGGAGGCCCTTGACTCCATGCTATTCAACGTGGTCCCCGTAACATAGACGCCCCAGGCCTCAACTCACAGCTGCTGAATCAGACTCTGCATTTTGAAAAAATCCCCCCAGATAACTCATAGACACATTAGTCTCTGAGAAGCCCTGGCCTAAGGGACAAAGTGCAGAGAACCAGTGTGAAACACCGGGAGGAATCAATGAAGAAACCAGAGAGCCTGAGAAACTTTAGAACTACGCGGCCCCCTGGCAGAGCATGTTGGGACTGGGAGATGCCCCCAGGGTCATCCAGTCTCTCAGAATACAATTTTTTTTTTAAAGATTTTATTTATTTATTTGACAGAGATCACAAGTAGGCAGAGAGGCAGGCAGAGAGAGAGGAGAGGAAGCAGGCTCCCTGCCCAGCAGAGAGCCCGATGCGGGGCTTGATCCCAGGACCCTGAGATCATGACCTGAGCTGAAGGCAGTGGCTTAACCCACTGAGCCACCCAGGCACCCCTCAGAATACAATTTAATAGCATTCTGGTTTTTTCCCCCACATTTATTTATTTATTTATTTCTAAGTTAGTTCCGCACTCAATGTGGGGCTCGAACTCATACTCCAAGATTAAGAGTCACACACTCGGGACGCCTGGGTGGCTCAGTTGGTTAAGGGGCTGCCTTCGGCTCAGGTCATGATCCCAGCGTCCTGGGATCGAGTCCCACATTGGGCTCCTTGCTCGGCAGGGAGCCTGCTTCTCCCTCTGCCTCTGCCTGCTGCTCTGTCTGCCTGTGCTCTCTCTCTCTCTCTGACAAATAAGTAAAATCTTTAAAAAGAAAAAAATAGAAAGAGTCGCACACTCTACCAACGGAGTCAGCCAGGTGCCCCTTTTCCCACATTATTATTCTAGTTAGATAGGGTGATGACCTCATTTTCTGGTTCAGAGGTGGGAACAAGATTTATGATTGGCCAACGAGAATTTCCCATTCCTCCTGGGTGTAGTGATTGGTTCAAGGATAGGGTTATGATCCAAGCCAAATTATTGAGGCTCAATTCTTAAAACTTTTTTTTTTTTTAGGATTTTATTTATTTGTCAGAGAGAGAGAGAGAGAGAGCACAAGCAGGGGAGCAGCAGGCAGAGGGAGAAGCAGGCTACCCACCTAGCAAGGAGCCCGATGTGGGACTCGATCCCACGACACTAGGACCAAGCCAAGGACACTGGCTAGGACGCTGAGCCAAAAGCAGATGCTTAACCAACGGAGCCACCCAGGCTTAATTTTTTTTTTAAGATTTTAGTTATTTATTTGACAGAAAGTCAGCAAGAGAGGGAACACAAGCAAGGGGAGTGGGAGAGGGAGAAGCAGGCTTCCTGGTGAGCAGGGAGCCCAATGTAGGGCTCGAACCCAGGACTCTGAGATCACGACCTGAGCTGAAGGCAGATGCCCAACGCCTGAGCCCCCCAGGCTCAATTCTTAAAACTTTTGTTGGAACAGTTTCCTAAGAAATACTCATTGCTAATTAGGGAATAAAACTGTAGCTTCTGTGGTCATCGTTTGCTAAGCTTCTGCCTGAGAATAAAGTCAGCACTCAAAAAAGCAGAGACAAGAGATGAAAAGACATGATTTCATTGCCTGGATCCAGCCATGTCTGAAGCTAAATGTCCCTGGTCTTCTGAGATGTGCACGCTGATAAATTTCTCCTGTCTTCCCCCCCCCCCGCCCTGGGCTTTCTATTTCTTGCAATAAACTGATATAACATATATATGAATTTCTATGATGAGTGGCAGGATATACTGCAGACGCTATTATTGTCTTACTCAAAACAATTCTCCCTTTTTAAGTTAGAATTCTGTCTGTGATTAGGATTTCCCCCTTCCTCCCGGTGGCCATGTACTTTCAGGGAGATGGGTCCTGGTCTCAGCCTCAGCCTGAGGAACAGAATCAAGATGAAAACAGGCCAGTCATGTTTACCCAGACCCTTTCCAGCGATCAGTTTGGGCACGGTTATGTGGTATCTTCTGGAGCAACAAGACAAGAGGGAAAATCTGCTGAGTGCTTCTGGGAAAGGTTTTTCTCATTAATGGAGATACATGACATTTGTGACCTGAATGTCTGGAATCATGGGCATTATTTTGCCACCACAAGTGAGCAAAACTAACATGCTGAAAACTGCATAGAAGACATGCAGAAAGAACTTAGGCTCCCGGGCGCCAGGGTGGCTCGGTCTGTTAAGCATTTGAATCTTGCTTTCAGCTCAGAAAGTTGTGAGTTCAAGCCCTGCATGAAGTAGGCTCTCACTGTAGAGCTTACTTTAAACACACACACACACAAACAGAAGAAAGTGTTTTCCTTTCAGGAGCCTCAGTTAATATATCTCATTGCCTTTGACTTGGTTATGTGCCCATCTATGAACCAAACACTGATGCTGGGGAAAAGAAAATGTATCAGTTGACTTAAGCCAATCAGAGCCTAACTCCAGAGCATTAGGTAAGGTATATCCTACCCCAAAACACATGAGATGATAGTGTAGGAATTGATGTTGTGTCGTCCAATAAATAGTGCCTTGGAAAGATTACAAAAAGACCCAAGTTCTTTTCCAATCCATGAAGCCATATGATTTTGGGGGAGAGAAAGAAAGAAAGAACGAAGGAATGATAGAAAGAAAGGAGGAAGGGAAGGAGGGAGGGAGGGAGAGGAAAGAAAGAAAGAGGAAGGACTTTTGTTTGTTTGTTTGTGGACTACTCCATTACAGTAGTCCATAGTACACCAGCCACTGTAACAAATAAACCCCAACATTTCAGGGTTGCCTAACAGAAGTTTATCTCCTGTTCCCACCGCCCTCCCGCACCGCGTCGCCGGTGGACTGGTGGACTGACAGCTCTCCAGCGCCGTTGGCCTCCAGCGCCGGCAGGGAGAAGCGAGTGGACAAAGCTTGCGTCTCCCAACTGCCTGGCCCTGAGCTGACACGCATTGTTGTTGCTCACAGTCTATTTGCAAGAACGCATCCCATGGCTGGACTGAGATGTAAAGGGGGCTCAGAAATGTCCCTCGTTGGGCAACTGCTTTGCAGTGACAATTCTACCCTCAGGGTAACTAGCCATCTCTGCCACTGGGACTTTGCTTCTAATAATGACAAGTATCCACAAGGATACTTCCTTGATCGTGGGTAAGCAACTTAAACCATATACCAGCCCTTCTCAGTCTCAGTCCAGTGCTTGCGGTGGGGGAGGGGGGGGCTGTCCTGGGGATCATGGGGTTTAGCAGCATCTCCGGCCTCCACCCGCGAGATGCCAGGTGCTGTCACTCTTTGCACCAGTGGTGTCCACCAGAAATGTCTCCAGACATCGGCGCCTGTCCCTTGGAGCGCAACACATGTCCATCCTCCAGAAGGTTCCCTTTGTCCCTTCCCAAACCCCAGTGAAGCACTGTTCTGACCTCTGTCCCCCTCAGTTTTGCCTATTCTTAGACTTTACATAAATGGAACCATACAGAATGAACTCTTCTTTCTTTCTTTCTTTTCTTTTTTTCTTTTTTTTTAGATTTTTATCTATTTATTTGACACGAGAGAGAGCTCAAGCGGGGGGAGCAGCAGGCAGAGGAAGAGGAAGAAGCACATTCCTCACTGAGCAGGGAGTCCAAAGCAGGACTATGACCTGAGCCAAAGGAAGACGCTTAACCCACTGAGCCACCCCGGCGTCCCCAGAATGAATTCTGCTGTATCTGGTTTCTTTCACTCAAATACCGATTTTCACATTCAGTCATTTTGGCTGTGGGACGTGTCGGTGGTTCATTTGTTTTCACCATTGAGCACTCCCCTTTCTGACTATGCCATCCACCTTTTTGCATCTGTCCTCTTGTCGAGGAACACTTGCTTATTTCGTGTGCACTATTACGGAAGAAAAAGCTGTTATGAACGTTCTTGAACAAGCCTTTTTGTGGCCGTGTGCACTCATTTCTCTTAATGCAAAAGTGGAATTACTGGGTCATAGGGTAGGCATAGGTCTAACTTTACTAGACACTATAGTTGGTCTTTTAAAAGAACTAGTTGAGGGACGCCTGGGTGGCTCAGTTGGTTGGACAACTGCCTTCGGCTCAGGTCATGATCCCAGAGACCTGGGATCGAGTCCCGCATCGGGCTCCCAGCTCCATGGGGAGTCTGCGTCTCCCTCTGACTTTCTCCTCGCTCATGCTGTCTCACTGCCTCTCTCTCAAATAAATAAATAAAATCTTTAAAAATAAATAAATAAATAAATAAAATAAAAGAACTAGTTGATTGTTTTCCTTATTTTAAAAGTAATACAGGGGTTGGGGCGCCTCGGTGGCTCAGTGGGTTAAAGCCTCTGCCTTCAGCTCAGGTCATGATCTCAGGGTCCTGGGATCGAGCCCCGCATCAGGCCCTGTGCTAAACAGGGAGCCTGCTTCCCTTCCTCTCTCTCTCTGCCTGCCTCTCTGCCTACTTATATCTCTGTCTGTCAAATAAATAAACAAAATCTTAAAAAAAAAAAAAAAGTAATACAGGGACACCTGGGTGGCTCAGTGGTTTAATCTTCTGCCTTCAGCTCAGGTACTGATCTCAGGGTCCTGGGATCAAGTCTGACATCAGGTTCTCTGCTCGGTGGGGAGCCTGTTTCCCCCTCTCTCTCTGCCTGCCTCTCTGCCCAGTTGTGATCTCTGTCTCTCTGTCAAATAAATAAATAAAATCTTTAAGAAAAAAATAAAAGTAATACATATTCATGAAAAAAATGCCAGTGATACTCAGAATAATAATGGTTAAATTTTGTATGGTATTTTCCATGTGACAAAGCACCACTGAAGCATGGTAAGGACATTCGAACTCACTGAATTCTCACAGCAACCCTGTGAAGTCAGCATTATGATCCCCGGTCTGCTCTGCAGCCGGAAGAATCCTGAATCCCAGAGCTAGGCAAACACTTCTGGCTCCTGAGTCTGTGCTCTGATCTTGGCCACAGCTTAGCTCTGTCACCTACCTGGCCCCCTGTTATGTGGGAAATCAAAGCCTCCTCACACCCCTTTCTCTGACCCTTCCACCCAGCCCAGGCTCAATCTCCAGAGGTAACCATTATGAGCTTTTTCTGCTGTCTTTCTAGAACACTCATTGTGTTGAGGCAGTTGGTTTATAATGGTTAAGGGATTGAGGTTCAAAGCATCCCACCCTTAGCTGTGTGAACTCGGGCACATCTCTGACTCTCCACATCTTCCAAATCCCTAAAAGGGGCACTGGCACAGGACCCATCCCCAGGGTGGTTGCAAACACCAAAGGAGTTATTGTGTCATTGTTGTTGTTAAATATGAAGCACTCAGCGGAGCGTCTGGTTCAAGGTTAGCCCTCGAGAGATGTTACAGATGTTAGCGTCCAGTGTCTCCAACCGCGCAAGAAGCAAAAAGGGATTTCATTGTGCTTGTCACACTTGTTTCCCTCCCCACCCAAATGACAAAGCATGAAAGTGGGGGTGGCCCAGGGAGGCACTCATATTAGCAAGAGAAAGACGTGTGTGTCTTAAAAACATTCCACTCTGAGAATGTCAGAAGACTGGAGCCTCCTGCTAAGACAGTTCCAAGTGCAATCAGAGAATTGTGAGTTCAGGGGTGCCTGGGTGGCTCAGTCATTAAGCGTCTGCCTTCAGCTCAGGTCATGATGCCAGGGTCCTTGGATCAAGCCCCTGCATTGGGTTCCCTGCCTGGTGAGAAGCCTGCTTCTCCCTCTCCCACTCCCCCTGCTTGTGTTCCTGCTCTCCCTATCTCTCTCTGTCAAATAAATAAATAAGATCTTAAAAAGAGAGAGAGAGAGAGAGAGAGAGAGAAAATTATTGAGTTCAAACCGCAAACGGGGAACCCCAAGGTGGCAAGGTCCCTCCCAGCCTGTGCTGTAGACAGAGTGGAGCCTTCGTGACCCCGACTCCTGCAGACCTGGTAGGGGCTACAAAATGAATCAGTGAGGAAACCCAGTTTGCCCCTTTCGCTGGTTGTGTGTTTGCTTGGTGGCAGTAAGCTTGCTGGGCCTTCTGGGAAGCGGCTGTTCCTTCCTGCTCTTCCAGGCTTTGTAAAAAGAAACAATAATATTACAAATATGTGCGGGTAAAATACATTGTTTTTATACCAAATGGAAACAAAATGGGTAGACCTTTTTTTTAAAAAAACTTATTTTTTTTTCACTTCATATTTGTGGACATCTTTTTCCAGAACAATATGCCTTTTTCTTTCTAAAGTTTGCAGTATGCCATTTTCTAGGCAGACCACAATATAGTTGACGAGGCTTTCTCAAACCACCAGATGATGGTTATGGGGGTTGATCATACTCTTTTCTCTCCTTTTGAATATGTTAGAAATTTTCCCTAATAAAATAATAATAATGCAATAAAGGAAAGCTCCATGCTATAATATAATTTTTCTGTTTAAGCCTGTAGAGCTGACTTCCCCCATCAAAGGCATCCTGGTTCATACCAATAGAAAACCACAGTTAAAAATCTAAATGCTGGGCGCCTGGGTGGCTCAGTGGGTTAAGCCGCTGCCTTCGGCTCAGGTCATGATCTCAGGATCCTGGGATCGAGTCCCGCATCGGGCTCTCTGCTCAGCAGGGAGCCTGCTTCCTCCTCTCTCTCTGCCTACCTCTCTGTCTACTTGTGATCTCTCTCTGTCAAATAAATAAATAAAATCTTTAAAAAAAAAAAAAAAA